>CM047805.1:64829382-65134382 GCA_026214975.1 Gentiana macrophylla
GGTTCCGTTGTCATGTTTTCACTCGCCAATTTTACCCTCCGGTCTTTCAATTTTAACGTTTCATTAAGCGCTTGAGAAAGAAAGAGATTCATCATAATTGATTTTAATCATTATTACGAGTCGATCATTCATTTTACCAAAAGATTAACTAATTGATTCATATCTTGGCTAGATATATTTTTAGTTTAACATAGATATAGTATATATATATATCAAATTTCATCAAAATGTCATGGATTAAATGGTTGAAGTTTTACATAATAGCCTTACATCAAGATGACAAAACTCTATTAAAACCAAATTTAGCCTTTCAATCCAAACACTTATCAAATTCTCACATATATATATAGATAGATATAATCATATAGAACAACAAAAGTAAAACTCAATAAAATTAAGTTTACTTGAGATCTAAGTTGTATTCTTGAAAATAGCAACCTTTCCAAAGCATTTTCCTTCGATAATTTTCTCGAGCATTACAACATTACTACTATTATTTATCAAAACATATATACATACATAGACATATGTATATACGGACCCGAAAATAAAATAAAAAAGACAAAAGAGATGAAAAGAAAATCTAGATCATATATATATATATATATATATATATATATATATATATATATATATATATATGATCTTCAAAGTAAAAGAAATGGACGAGAGAAAGAGGTGAAGAAGAAAGGGGCATCTGTCTTCTTGCTTTGATGGCTCTGTATTTATAGCAAAGATTCAGGGTCGGATCGATCCGGATTGGTGCGGATCGATCCGGTGTCATCATTGCGAATCCTAACTGATTCTATCCAAATCTTGGATTATTTGATATATATTGGATTAAAACTTCTAAAATTCATATCTTGAGTTGTAGACCTCACAAAAATTGCAAACGAAATGCCAAAATTACGGTCTCGAAAGCGTAAAACTTTCATGAAGGACTCTTCTTGAAAACGTCTTCTTGAGTACCTCGTGTTCCTCCGAACGTTTTTTCGGATTTTTACGAAATTGAATCAATTAGCCACTTGACCACCATTTGAGTTGTAGAAGTCCGATTGACTTGATTCAAAATCCATTGGAAAGAGTTCTTGAAGATATACAACTTTTATGAAGGAAACTTCTTCATAAAATGTCGTTTTGATGAGCCATTCGTATGTCGTGTCGTTTTCGGATTTCCGCTAATACTGAATCGATTAGTCAATTGACCATAACTTGAGTTGTAGACCCTAATTGATGTAATTCAAAGTGCGTTGGAAATCTTATGTGAAGATCTACAACTTTCATTAAGAAGTCATCCCCTGAAAATGCCTCTAAGCTGGGTCAAATCTCCATCGAAAATAAATTACGGTTTAAGTACTTAGGAAAATTTGCTCCGTTTGAACTCGTAAGCTTGTGGCACCTTCTTCTAACCTTAACATACCTCCTTTAAGGCTCAAAACATGTCGTTTACGTAGGATTTTGGTCCACTTATGATCCCTGCAATGAACCACCAAAATATATACCAAACGTAAATCCGACACGACACACGGTTACTAAACCGGTACAAAACTAATAAAAACTTATAAAATACGATAATTTATATAATAACTACTACTTATACATTTGAATAAAACTTAGTAATTTTGACTTGATTTGATACAATAATGCTCAAAATGGTATCAATATTGGGGTAAAATGTCGTAATAATGATCATAAATTTATCTCTCATCACAACCCCCTACTTAGCTTTTGGTCGTCCTCGATCAAAACAAGCGATAAAACAAAATGAATGAGAGATAAATTCATGTGATATAAGGTATAAGGAACAACTAGATAATACAACCATTAGAATTACAACCGAGGCTTTAACCTCAATATAAGTGTATAGCAGTGTGTGTGTGTGACAAGCCTTTTCAATTTCCACTATCCTTTCTTAAATAATTCAAGCAAGCGCACAAATATCCATTCAGACATTCTAATGACTTTCCTAGGTATAAGCGAGGCGGTTCCACACAAAGTCCTCCTGTGTACTTATTAGGATAATCCACTAAAGCATATCATTCGGTTTATCAGGGATAGTCGAGAAGATAACTAAGTTTTCAACCACGCTAAATTTTTTTCTTTTTTTTTTGAACTTAATTTCACATGTGTAGCATATGCCTTCATTCCCAGCAATAGGACGTTTCGTGATAACACCCTAGCTGGACTACTATCATCAGGCAGTCGGGAGCTTTTAAACCTCATAGTGATATAGGACGTTTCGTGATAACACCCTACTGCACTCAAATCATTGGTAGCTACAACCGACATATATATAGTTCATCTTATTTTAATTCCACTTAACTTATATCCTTTCTATCACATTCAAACCTTCAGATATTCACAGTACACGTTCAAAAGTTAGGTACTAAGTTACTGTTATTATCTAGAATAACCACTAGGATACTAAATGGATACAGTTTAAAATTTTCGCTTCAATATCAAAGGCTTACGTGAAGGAATTCATGTTACACAACTATATTTGGAATTACAATGCACTTACGGTTCACATTGGTTATACACATCCAAATTGATCATTATATCTTCAAATCCATGAAATATATACCTTATACAGTTTATTTTAATCAACTAAATAATGCTCGAAAAAAATCGAAAACTAAGAGATTTATTGATACAAAATAAACATTAATGCCATTGCTAGACCAACGACTCCACTCCCCACTTACGAACTTACATTGTCCTCAATGTAAAGTGAGTGTAAATAAGTTGTTGGGAAAGCAATGGTGCACTAAAACAAGTCAAAACAAATACTCGGATGATATTAAAGGGTGGGTGGGTTAAAGTTATGACCTCCACAATTCCATAGTATTTGAACTAATACATGTCACACATTATTTGAAATTTAAAACAGACTAGATCATGATATGAAATGTGTGACAAAGTATTAACTCTGAGTCTTTTATAACCAGATCCTCAAGGGTTATTTCAAATCGTTCTAACAATCTAAGTCCAAGAAATGATGCATTTGAATTTTTTCTTTGATTTCCATCGGGATTTTCGGATAACCGCCTAATCGTTCCCTTTTAATGTCATTCAAACATTCATCCTGAGACTTGGTGAAACAAAATGAAAATCAATCCGAAGTATTCGCAAAGTATCATCCAAAGTATGAGTAATTATTATATTTAACATTTTTTGAATTTGCCTCCCGGTAGCGCTTTTTTGGTTAACGTCGTTTGCTCGACCAAAATGATAATGATTAACTAATATAATATACTAAACAAAGCAGGATACTTCTAACAATTACTCACAAAAGCACGTAACAATTAAGCACATAATCCACTAAAAATAAATGCTTAAGGAGTAAAAGGAAGGATAGTACCCGTCATTGACTACATTTATAGTCTATAGCCGGACTTTATCGTGCTTTAGTTTTCTAATGTCTTGGTGGTGGGTCATCCTCACGCGACCGTGCATCCGTCTTTTTATCAATATTGCTTTCCAACATATGTTAGACGAATGCCGTCGAATCCAACGGTTCTTGACCTTTTCCTTTGATTTTCGAGCTTTGAGTTTACGAGCTTTCACATTATTCTTTGAGTCATCTTCTTGATTACTGCGTGTTAGTACGATCCACCACAAGAGAACACAAAGTGTCACACAAGAACTAGATTCTAGTGTAATGTATGGATATTTCAATGAATTGTAAATGTTGAAGATAACGCGCTCATCATTCACTCCCAAACTAAGCTCTCCTTACAAACATCGATGAAAGGGGTATTAATAGTTAAGTGCCGAAAAGTGTCAAGAAAATATGCATACTTATTATCCAACTTCATCTTTTTCATTTCATTTCTCGGGGAATGGGGAGTAATTCAAGATCGGTAGAGGTTAGAATGAATACCTTCCTTACCCTTGTCGTTAGATGAAGATGGTAAAGCTTCCTTGAATGATTGTGCCTTTTGAAGACATAGTGTGTCATCATTGATTACCTTTTTCTTCAAAATATCAAGTGGATGTGGTGATGCCCTTCGGAGTTGAACCGATGTGAATTTAGGTTGAGCGGATAAGGTTCGGTTTGAAATGGCCCTTTAGATTCCATATTCTTCTTATATTTACCATCTAAATCATCATCTACTTCATTATTCCCGAATTTTTCTAATCCATTACTTCCTGAGATCCTTCACTTACAGTAATATGACATTTACCCCACTCAGATTTCTTTCGATATTACTTGGCAATCCTTACGAGGGTTTCTTGTTTTTACATTCTACTTCTCTACTCAAGTGATATTCCGATTCTCAATGAAGCTTCTATAATTCTTATTGCGGTATCATGTCCACTCATAGATGTTTTCAACGTACTCATATCCTTAGTATTTGTACTATAGAAGTCATCATGTTTTCTATATTCTGAGCTTGAGTAGATATCACACCCATCAGATTTTCCATTAATTTCTCCCATTTATCAACTCCTTCAGGTTGAGCTGAACTCTGAGTTACTGGTATGCTTTGAGTGGTATGTTGTGGATATTGTTTAGGTAATGATTGTAGATTTTGATTCGTGGTATCTCCTTGATAACCTTGATATGGATTCTTATATTGAGGCCGGATACGATTGGTTGTCCTGGCTTACTAGGGGTTTTGGACCAGCGAAAAGTAGGGTGATCTCTTCTAAAAGCATTAAACGAGTTTGAATACGCATTGTTCAAATTCTATCTTTGTTGTAAAAAACTCAC
The DNA here is from genome assembly GCA_026214975.1 of Gentiana macrophylla. Taxonomy (NCBI): domain Eukaryota; kingdom Viridiplantae; phylum Streptophyta; class Magnoliopsida; order Gentianales; family Gentianaceae; genus Gentiana; species Gentiana macrophylla. Next base: position 64,834,100 of record CM047805.1, read on the forward strand.
CTTTTCCCTTGAATATCCTTCTGGTTCTTCCATCCCTAATGACACATTATCATGATTTGAGTAGTCATTCGGTGTGATATTTTCTGAGTTTATAGTTTTACTAGCTAATAAGCCGTCAAATTTCCTACTCAAATTCTCCAAGTGTGCTAGGACTTCTGTATTCGATGTATTTTCTCCTGCAAATGCTACTTTCCTGGTGCTAGAACCGGTTTCCCACATTCTGTTATTTTTGGAAATCTTTTGTATAGCATCGTAAACTACTTGAGTTTCACTCATCATTAACGAACCACCACATGCATGATCTATATCTGCACGTGAATCTTTTCTTAATTTACGACAGAAAAGCTGGATTTGCATTTCTAAGGAATAACCATGATCGGGACAAGCTCTTAATAACTTTTTAAATCTTTCCCAAGCATTCTCAAACGTTTCTTCAGATCCTTGTCTAAAGTTAGCAATCTCGACTATTAATTCCAATTTTCTACCAGGAGTAAAATATTGCTTTAAGAACTCGGATTGAATCTCCTCCCAACTAATCAATGAATGATGTGGAAGTGACAAAAACCAATCTCGTGCTCTTCCTTTTAAAGAAAAAGGAAACATAGACATCCTCGTTAATTCCCGATGAGCACCATGACTTTTGGCTGTATTACACAATTCTTCGAAAAGATAGAGGTGATGATGTGGATCCTCATCATCTTCTCCTAGAAATTGGGCTCTTGTGTCAATTAAACCAAAAATATGAGATTTTATTTCGAAATTATTTGCTCCTTTATTGGGTAAACGAATTGGATTATTAATCTGGTACCTTCTTACGGTCTGATCACATATAGGTCTCGGGTTAGGCTGGTTTTGATTATTACGATTATGCTTATTCCGATTCGATTATTTCTATTATTACGATTCAGTTATTAGGTTGAGGTAAATTCTGATTAAGGTTTTGGCCATACCCTTGAGTATGAGCAATCCCTTGTTCAGGTGTTTTACCAACGGTTTCGACCATTTTCTTAACTCGATTTGACAATTCTTGTGGAATAGAAAATATCGAATAGAAAATAACACAAAATCGATAAAAAAAACACATTTTTTTTCCTCCTCGGTAATTACCGAATCCACTCGATATTTACCGAGTAGTTTTTTTTTTTCGGTTTTTTTTTTTTTTTCTCTCTCTCTCTCTCGGTAATTACCGAAGCCACTCGGTATTTATCGAGTATTTTTATAAAAAAATTGATATCTTACCAAATAGGTACGTACCAATGAAAATAAAAATACAAATGAGATTGAGAAATGTATTGACTTATCCTCGGCTGTTATGACCACGTTTACTTTCTACTATCGAAAATAGAAAATAACTCGAATTTGGTAGAAGAAGAAAATTGGTAACTAAAAGAAGGTAGATACCAACGGAAAATAAAAATAGAAATGTGATAAGAAGAGTGTTGACTTATCCTCGAGAATTGTGAGCTAATACAAGTAGTAACCCTAGACACAAAGAAAGAAATTAGCGACGTTTTCCCGCAACGGCGCCAAAATGTCGATGCACTAAACCTAACCTTGAAATGGCGCGAGAAAGTCGACGGACCTTTTCTAGGCTATCAGATCCTAACCGGCGAGTGTACCGGGTCAAATTGTAGTGCTAGTGTGGTGAGTCAGGTCGTATTCCTCAGGGAAAACATGGTAATTCTTTTAAGTGGGGTTAAACACCAAGAAGCTATTATTAACTCGATATAAGTCGCAGTTTTTACTTTTTCCTGGGTTAGATTATGTTAGTAGTTAGATTGTTAGTAGTGCATAAAGTAAAATAAGTAAATAAATACTAATATAATATATATATTTTTGGAATCTAGCCAAGAATACTTTACTGAATCAATATCTTTTATTAGAAATAAATGAGACAGATCTTCCTTTATTCAAGGTGTAAATTATATATGAATCGGTGTACTCCTAAGCTAGACAACTCCTCCTCACACGAGCGTATGAAATTGTCATATGTCAAATGTCATCAGTCCAAGGTCCACAACTGTTACGGTTTTTCTGAACAGGTCCCGAGTACAAATCTACCTTTAGATAAAAAGGAGTCATTCCGTTCGTCAAACGGTCAATTTTATTTAAAAGGCTCCGGTTGTCAAAGCCGGACGATTCAACTTTCCGGTTTAAGTTTCAATTAAACTGATGATTTAACATTATTACGATCTCGAGTACAAATGTCAATAAAATTTATCTTTCCCAAGACAAATCTGCCCCCGGGTAGGAAACTGGGTTCCGTTGTCACGTTTTCACTCGGCCAATTTTACCCTCCGGTCTTTCAATTTTAACGTTTCATTAAGCGCAGAAAGAAAGAGATTCATCATAATTGATTTTAATCATTATTACCATAGTCGATCATTCATTTTACCAAAAGATTAACTAATTCAGATTCATATCTTGGCTAGATATATTTTTAGTTTAACATAGATATAGTATATATATATATATATCAAATTCTGTCAAAATGTCATGGATTAAATGGCTGGAAGTTTTACATAATAGCCTTCTGTCAAGATGACAAAACTCTATTAAAACCAAATTTAGCCTTTCGATCCAAACACTTATCAAATTCTCACATATATATATAGATAGATATAATCATATAGAACAACAAAAAGTAAAACTCAATAAAATTACCCGTTTACTTCAGATCTAAGTTGTATTCTTGAAAATAGCAACCTTTCCAAAAGCATTTTCCTTCGATAATTTTCTCGAGCATTACAACATTACTACTATTATTTATCAAAACATATATACATACATAGACATATGTATATACGGGCCCGAAAATAAAATAAAAAAGACAAAAGAGATGAAAAAGAAAATCTAGATCATATATATATATATATATATATGATCTTCAAAGTAAAAGAAATGGACGAGAGAAAGAGGTGAAGAAGAAAGGGCATCTCTGCTTTGTTGCTTTGATGGCTCTGTATTTATAGCAAAGATTCAGGGGTCGGATCGATCCGATTGGTGCCGGATCGATCCGTGTCATCATTGCGAATCCTAATCGATTCTATCCAAATCTTGGATTATTTGATATATATTGGATTAAAACTTCTAAAATTCATATCTTGAGTTGTAGACCTCTCAAAAATTGCAAACGAAATGCCAAAATTACGGTCTCGAGAAACTGTAAAACTTTCATGAAGGACTCTTCTTCAGAAAACGTCTTCTTGAGTACCTCGTGTTCCTCCGAGCGTTTTTGGGATTTTTACTAAATTGAATCAATTAGCCACTTGACCACCATTTGAGTTGTAGAAGTCCGATTGACTTGATTCAAAATCCATTGAAAGCGTTCTTGAAGATATACAACTTTTATGAAGGAAACTTCTTCATAAAATGTCGTTTTGATGAGCCATTCGTATGTCGTGTCGTTTTCGGGATTTCCGCTAATACGAATCGATTAGTCAATTGACCATAACTTGAGTTGTAGACCTCTAATTGATGTAATTCAAAGTGCGTTGGAAAGCTTATGTGAAGATCTACAACTTTCATTAAGAAGTCATCCCCTGAAAATGCCTCTAAGCTGGGTCAAATCTCCATCGAAAATAAATTACGGTTTAAGTACTTAGGAAAATTTGCTCCGTTTGAACTCGTAAGCTTGTGGCACCTTCTTCTAACCTTAACATACCTCCTTTAAGGCTCAAAACATGTCGTTACGTAGGATTTTGGTCCACTTATGATCCTGCAATGAACCACCAAAATATATACCAAACGTAAATCCGACACGACACACCGGTTACTAAACCGGTACAAAAACTAATAAAAAACTTATAAAAATACGATAATTTATATAATAACTACTACTTATACATTTGAATAAAACTTAGTAATTTTGACTTGATTTGATACAATAATGCTCAAAATGGTATCAATATTGGGGTAAAATGTCGTAATAATGATCATAAATTTATCTCTCATCAGACTTCCTTTGACTTCCCGGACTACCCCCTTGTTGATTATTGGAGCTGTTTTGCTTATGGGCATTCGGATGTTGGTAAGTCTCGGAATTTTGATTTCCAACTTGTTGAGTATTCTGTTTGGTTCTTCGCTTTGTTGCCCTTGCTCTCGACTCCCATTATCTCTATTCCGATTATTGCCCCATTGGCCTTGTCGATTCGACCCCAACTCGATTACTTGAATTTTGATTTTGGCTTTCATAACCTTGGTTGTTGGAGTTTTGATGTTGTCGAACCCCAACTACCTTGATTATCTCTCTCCAACCACCTTGGAAATTCTCGAGGGTTCCTTGCTCTCTATTCTCGATTCCAACCTCGGTTGCCTTGGCCTTGATTATTTTGGTTCCACCTCGGTTGCCTCGGTCCCAATTCCTTGGCCACCTTGATTTCCTTGGTTCCAATTTTGGCCTTCTTTGGTTGTTATTCCATGAATTCCCAAAATTCTAGTTCCTTCCATTATTCCCAGAATTGTTGTGATTCCAGCTTCCTTGGTTGTTGTTGCCTTGGTTCCAATTCCCTCCAGAATTATTTCCAATGTAATTCACATCATTCGGTTGCATCTCTTCTTCCATGCCAAGTCCCATTGATGATTCAAAATCTTGATAGTATGGTGGAGCCTGCGAGCTTGGATTATTACCCCACTGATTGTTTGGATTCGCTGGCCCACCAAAACTCTGCTGTTGCCCAAACTGAGGGTTCTTCCCGGGACTTTGTTGACTACTACCACTCGAGCTTCCCACTCCCAATCCGTTGAGTGCGGCTACCAACTCTTCCACCACTGCAACTGGTTGTGGCTGAGACACACTTGCTATAGGTTGTTGAGGAATCGGTGTGGGACCGGCTATGGTGTGCATCGAGGTAATCTTTGTTGAGGACAAGCCGACCTACTCGGATTCGAACAAAAGCGAAGTGAATGATTACCTCCACATGCCCGACAAAACTGTAATGCTTCTTCCATTTTCTTCACCTTGGTTTGCAAAGTGCCAACAACTCATTGTGTGCAATTTGTCTCTTTGTCCAACTGTTTTTCAATTGCCTTGACAGTTTGGTGAGACTCATTCGGGTTGTCTGTGCCTGAACTTGAGACCCATTCATCATCCCTTTCAATTGCATCGTTGATATGTTGCATAGCCAACTCGGGATCAATCCTTGTCAAACCCTTTCCACTTGCCGCATCCAAAAGATTTCTATCCGATTTATCCAAGGCTCGATAGATTTTTATGACTTGTTCAACCGTACTCAAATTGTGGGGAGGGCACTTTTTCATCAAAGCTCTGAACCTCTCAACTGTCTCTTGCATAGTCTCTCCTTTTCTCCCACTAAAGTTATGAATTTCACGCTTCAAATCTTCAATCTTTGCCGAAGGAAAATACTTTTTCGTAAAAACATCGCCACTTCCGCCCAAGTAGATAGGAGCCATTTGGTAAGGTATTAAACCATGTTTTTGCAGCCCCTCTCAAAGCAAATGAAACATCATCAACTTGAGTGCCTCCTCGATCACTCCATTATACTTCAATGTCGAAATTATTTGTAGGTAATTGTCCAAAAACTCATTAGGATCCTCATTCCTTTGCCCATAGAAAACCGCATTCTCACCGATAAGATTTATGACATTTTGCTTCGGTTCCATGTTGTTAGCATGGGACAGTAGGAATTCGATTGGATTGTGGCGATCCCTTGGTATGGAGTAACCACATAATCTCTCGCTAAACAAACCCTTGATTGGCAGGTGGGTCATTCATTCTTTGTTGATTCGCGTTATTCGATTAGCTTGGAGAAAGCCGATTGTGCCGCTAATTGTTGAACCAATCAAGTAAGTCTTGATTGTCCCGCCAAAGTGCTTGTTGTTGAAGTTGTACATTCCCTTCCAAGGCGGGATCGAACAAATTCCTCCCATCTGTCCTTGCAACCAAAGTAGGATTTCTTTCACGTGGAGGAGGGGTGTTTAGATGGCCCAATCCTCCAACTTGAGATGTATCATCACCATTCAACCTATCTCTTCCGCTGGTCGTCATACTTTCTTCCTCTGAAGAAGAATCTGAAGCTTCTTGTCCGTCCACGGTGTCTGAAGCCGAGGCAGACGATCTTTTCCTCAATTGGCTTGCGTGCCTATCAATCTCCGGGTAAAAAAGCTCTGAGGAGTCCCGTAACTCCGGGTCATACAACGCAAGTCAAATCAAACAACAAGAAAACAATAAAAGAAAACGACCTAAGCCCAAGCTTTCGGTCAACTTTTGTGATATCAAAGCGTTACCAATCCCCGGCAACGGCGCCAACTTGATAAGCGGATTTTCTACGGTCCGGTTAAACAAGTAAAAACTCGAAACCTTAGCAAAATCTACTTTCTAACCGGCAGTGGACCGGGTCGATTATAGGATAGTGCTTTAGGAGTCCGAGGTCGAACCCACAGAGATTGGTTTTTGAGTACCACAGTCGACTTAGCACTCAGTTCAGGTCAAACAGATAGATATGAAGTTATAGTATTGCATAAAAGAAAGATTACACTACTCGGAATTCTAAACAATTAAAAGAGGTATGGCCGAACTACGTTTCAGCGGATTACTTTACCCTCAGAATAATTGCCCCGGAAGTGTGCCTTACTCTACCTTGCCATCTAACGATAACTCATAGGACAAACCCCGTATTGGAACTGGACTTGATGACTAGGGCGTCAATCTAGTACACGGGTAGGTGTCAGACTACCTTTCAAGCCCAAAACTTCTACGGTCCCGAAACCCCGTTCCCACACGTCACCGCAACATACATTTATAAGCTAACGTGTGTGCAACAATGAACAATGTTGTCAATATCATTCAAAGCTATTAAAACAATCAAAACAAGTTTCGTGATATGGATTATCGATTAAAACGTTAAATTACGCGCTCCACTACCTCCCGGTTCATCTCTCCAATGGTGTTTCACCCGCCTTCACATAGTTCAACCATACAAGGGATCTAGCTACTCATAATCGAATCTAAGCAATAAAAACGGAAGAAAAACATCACAACAACAATAGAATAACAAAAGAACATACTTACTTTATTCAACTTGGAGAAGGTACCAAATGTGCTTACAAAAGATCGAATTTTTGCCAAGTGAAAAGTTACGGATCGAAGCTAAAAGTTAGTAGATCAAAGAGAGGATTGAAAGAGGATTCTAATGATATATAACACTTGATCTAACTCTAAAAGATGAAGAAAATCGCCCACAATCTCCAAAACTATCTAATATTATCGCCCCCTCTTCCTCTACTTGGCTGCTGTGAGAAAATGAGCTGCCTTATATAGAAAAACCTCTGTCCGTCCGGATGCCATCAGTGTCCGGCCGGACTGTTCTTGATTCTACAGGTGTCCGGACGGATGCATAGATGTCCGTCCGGATGTCTTGCTTTTGTCCGTCTGGATATTTCCTCTGTCCGTCCGGATGATTCTCTGTCCGTCCGGATATTGATTCTGTCCGTCCGGACGGGTTCTTCATCAAATTATCTTCCAAAAACCAGTGAGTTAGCCGTCCGGACACAACAACTTGTCCGTCCGGACAGCCATCTTGCAGCCCAAATCTTCACTTTTTCACCTCCAACCTCCGTGTTTCGCCTCGGACACGTCCAAACTCATACTTCTCGTCTTTCAGGCTCTCGAGACACCCTAGTCCTACATCCATATGAAAACAACACGAAAACGCATAACCCCGCAAACTACGGGTGCTCGGGGAAAACGAGTATAAAATGCTAAAATAAGGTCGAGTTTACGGAAAACCGACAGTCACTCGCCGTGCAATAAATCCTCATTTAATACTCAAGATAGGGTCTAAACTCACCCGAAACATGCCAGAAATGCGATAATTGTGTGCTGAACTGCACAGAAATGTACTGTAAAGTTGGTTCCTATCACAAGGGTAATGATTCTTCTATTGAACATGTGTACCTCTTTGATAGTAAGCACTTGAATGTTTAAAGGTGCCTAAATATTTTCGGGGTTCGTTTCGATTTCCCTCTGATTGACCATAAAACCCATAAATGTTTTCTGCTTCGAAGCCGAAGGAGCACTTAGCCAGATGCAGTTTCATGGAATGCCTTTTGACAATTGTCAAATGTTTCTTGCAGATATGTGGAGTGGCTGCTGCAGGCCGACTTGACGACCATGTCGTGGATATAAGCCTCCATATTCTTTCCAATTTGTGAGCTGAAGACCCTGTTAACCATTCTTTGATAAATAGAGCCCACGTTCTTCAACCCGAATGGCATCATTTCATAATATTAAAGGCCCCCAGCGGCCCAAAAAGCTGTCATCTCTTTGTCACGATCTGCCATATTTACTTGATGATAACCAGAATAAGCATCGAGATAACTCAACAAACCAAAACCGGCGATTCCATCAACCATCCTGTCCATCCTAGGTAGAGCATAGGGATCCTTGGGGCAGGCCTTGTTCAAATCCGTGAACTCTACGCACATCCTCTATTATGCTTTTTGACCTTGAAAATGTTGGCCAACCAGGTAGGATATGCAAGCTTTTTGATGATACCCGCTTGCATAAGCTTGTCAACCTCAATTTTTATGGTGATCTTCTTCTTATGAGAGAATTGGCGAGCTTTCTGCTTGATCGGTTTGAAGTTGGGGTCGATGTTCAGATATTGAAGGGCGTCTTCCGGCTCTACTCCTGTCATATCTGTCACAACCCAAGCAAATGCATCAAGGTTTGCCTTGAGTTGTGACACCAGCTGCACTCTTTCTTGCTCTGATAAATGAGCTCCAGTCTTTATTTTCTGATTGGGGTAGGCATCATTCACTACAACCTCGATCAATTAATCCTGAGCAGTGAATCCGGCTCGTCCCTTATTTAAAGCATTTCGTATTCAACTTCCTTAAGGACGAGCTCATTGACAATATAGACATGACTTTGGCTCGATGCGAACTCGGTCTGGTCGGTTCGGGGTCATTTATTATCTGTCCAATTATTTCAGATGTGATCAAGTAACAACTGAGGCCGACTAACGGCGATCCCTACCCTATCTCTGACATAAAACTTCACCCGCTGATGCGGGATTGAGACGACCATTTGGAAATGCCTAAGGGTCGGGATCCCTAAAATCATGCTATAATGTGAATGAAGATCGACAACTAGAATAGTCGCCGATCAGAACATCCAAATCGATCAGGCCTTTGACCCTGACATTGTCATTGGAGAATACTTCAAGAGTGCCTGTATAGGGATTTAATCTGGATTCTCCGTAACCAAGCCTCTTCAGACAATCATAGTAGATAATATCTCTACACGCACTCATGTCCAGTAAAACTCTAATCACTCACTACTTGTCTTTACCCACTTGTATGACAAGAGGGATGTCCATGACACCTGGCGAGCCTGCCAGCTCGCTGTGAGTAAATGTAAGGCCCTTTTCAGATTCTCCCAAAATGATTGGTTTTTCATAACCCCTGGCATTAAGCAAGTTGATTTTCGATATGAGTTGGTTGTTACTCAGAAAATCTTGATGGATCATTTGAATTTCATTCTGGTACCGGCGGGGCTGGGGATTGTTTCAGTTGGCGTACCCATCGTATCTCTTAAACTTATCTAGAGACCCTTGCTTGTTCAACTTCTCTATTTCCTCCCTTAAGGTAATGCACTCATCAGTCTTGTGGCCATGGTCTTTGTGAAAGTCACGTCATGGTTTTTGGGTCAGCCTTCATGGGGCGCAGCCTCGACAATTGATAATGAATCTCAAACATGGTTTGCTTTGGAGGGGTGTTTTCTATTTCAACCCATGTTTGACTGCACGGGGCTGTGGGCGGGCCTTTTAGCGGCCCCCAACATCCGCGGCAGTTGGGGTAGGAAGTCGATCATCAATTGGCATCACTAGTTGATTTAGAGTGGCCAGACACAAGTTGGCCGGGTACATTTTGTGGACATAGTCAGCATAGGCTCTTGCCACTTTCACTTCAGAACTTTCTTGTGGGTCTAATGCCTTATCTGGGGTCAGCCCTTGGCTATTTGGTGGGCCCTTCAACTGCCTTTCCGCAGGTGTGACCAGTACGGGTTGGCTTAGAGTTTGCACCATTCTCTTTAAATCTAGATTTTCTTTGGTTAATGACCGTTCTAGCATCGATGTTAAGCCTTGATCTTTCTCCTTGTTGAGACTCATCCCATTTTGCGGTGGGATTCTCTAACGTTGGATCCAAGTTATCCCTGTGGGGAGGACGTGGAGTGGTCCCCTTCCCTGGAGTTGGTGGTACCAACGAGTTATCCTTAGCTCCTTCCATGTGGCACTCTCTGATTTTTGTTTGCACTAAATGACAAAAGTAATCTGATTTCCTCTAACCGTTCTGACACTTACCAACCTTGTAAGATCTGAATATTCAGGCGGCGTGTTGGGTATATTGTCGAGAGTGACTTTCCAGCGGATTGAACGGTGGTCCGGTGTACGGATATTGGAGTTTCTTGGGAAACTGTGATTTCTCAAGCTGGAAGCCTAGAAAACACCAATATCTTAAGGATTCTGGCGTGACTTTGCCCAAAATCCAACAAATCCCTGAATTTTCTCTAAATGAATCTAGCGAACCCAGAATATGCAAGTATCAGCTTCACTTTAACGTAAAAGGTGCAGGGAAGTTGAGTGAGAGCACCAATAGCACCAAAACAACTAAAAGTCCACAAAGTTCTGTTCTTAACATGAAAATATTAAGATTCTAAATTTCTCAAGAGCAAACTCAGCAAAATCATGCGTAGTCCCTTTGTTTGGAGGAGTATAAAGCTCAAAATAACAAACTACTAGCTCTAAATGAAGTTTCGGGCCAGGAAACGTACAATACCGACTCCGACGAGTTTTCATGCAAAAAACCACGAGAGGTGATGATTCAAACGCAAACTCGTATTTTTGAATGAAAAATTGAGGAGGTTACCTTAATTTGAGGTGGAATCGACGTCGAGACGAAGATCTGAGTGTGATTGAGTCTAAGCTGAGAGCTTTTGCTGAAGAAACCATGTAGACGGCCTGAAGAAGATGACGACTTTCTGGAGACCACCGTAGAGTTTGGAACTGTGGTGGAGCCGTACAACCGAGAGAGCTAAAAAGCCTGGTTTTTCCCGGTAACGGAACCAACTGATAATGTCGAAATTATCACGGGTGTTCAGCGGTGGTGTTTTTGGTGGATATCAAGTGATTAGTGCGTATGAGAAGTGGTGGTACGCGGCGGAGATAGGCTCTCCGGTGTTCCAAAGCTCAAGTAAGTAAAGAGTACAAAATGGCAGAGTATTGCTTGGTTTTATTATTAATTGCCCCATTTCGAATGGATACATAGTGCTCTATTTATGGGGGAGGAACCGACTAAGGTTCAACATAATTACAAATAAGGACAAATAGTACAACTAGGCTTAGGAATGATCGGCGAGCCCATACTGGGATCGGTATGATGCGAGCCCACTAGTCTTTAATTTCTGTTGTGGTTTGCCCTTATCCTGTTGACGTGACGTCGCTCCTCTTCTCTATGTGTTGAAGGCGAGGTCACTGGCGGACCTGATCGCTGTAAACATAAATGGGTTACCCTCCCTTGCCTCAAGATCTAGCCCAGCTCGCCGTAAAACTTAATGTGAGAAGTCAACAAGATCTGGCCCAGCTCCCCGTAAAACTTAATGCCAGAAGTCAACAAGATCTGGCCCAGCTCGGCGTAAACTTAATACAAGAAGTTAGAAAGATCTTGCCCAGCTCGCCGTAAAACATAACGCGAGAAGTCAGCAAAATTTGGCCCAGCACGCCATAAAACTTAACGCGAGAAGTCAGGAAAATCTGGCCCAGCTCTGATCACGTGTAAGTGACTAACATCGATATTACTAGCAAGAATACTAGGTACATCGTAGTATAGTAAATGCGAGTTAAGGTCGATACCACAGAGACAATGCAACTATAAGTATAAATGATTCTAACCTAATTGAGAAGCAACATAGAGGCGGTCATTGACCAACAATAACATAAAAGAAAACAAACATGGTATTCCTCTCCTCTCCTCTCCTCACCGGTCTACTAACTTGGATTAGTTAATCGTTATGTTTACTTCCGACATAATTTCCTTAGATTAATCGTGAGCTTTAGTTTTAATTATCATTATTATCAGCTACGGGTGCAATTTCTACTCCTATTTACTCCGACAATGGCAGTAGACAATCTATACGCAAGCTACCCTCCTTAATTGGTCTGTAATAGCACATACGCATAAAGAACTAGAACTGCCGATATTGAGCGCTAACTTATACCACTAACCCGCCTAGACAGCTGTCGACATTGACCAACACGTTCCTAGGGTCCATTCTAGACTATGTCCTAATTAACACTTCACTAACAGTCCTTCATGTTAATTTACGATTACAATAAGCAGATTGGCCAGATCTAACCTACTGTTAATTAAACCTGTCGATCAACGTAGCTGTAGTGAATCCTAGTTTAGGTTTTCTAAAACATGCCCCGGTAAACCAGTATAGACCTCCGGGTTACCGGGGGAGGCTTTTCCTAATTTCTGGATCTACATTGCTCAGTACGATTAAAATAGTAAATTATGGGGTTGTTAAACATGCAGTTTAACTAAAACACATAAATACGAACAGATCTACCATATTGAAGACAATAAAGGAACGTTCAAAGCTTCATACCTTCAACAATGGAGATCTAGCTCGATCTACTCAAGCTAGAGATGATGGAAGAAGGGAGGAAACCGAAAACAACTCTCCAAATGCGGTTACAGATTATGCAATAATCTGTAAATGCGGCCTTATATAGATACAATGACCGACTTAAGACTCTCTAAAACACTAACCGACCTAGATAATGCGGCAGAATCAATTTCGTGTCCAACAAGACGCCGGTTTACCGGGCCTACTTTTCTCCTTTTTGTTCAGCAGGCTTCTTCTTGGACTTTAATCACTCGGCCCAATGTACTTCTTTCAGTCCAGATCCACTCACCAATGCTCCAGATCCGGTACATCCTATAAAACACACAAAACGAGACAAAACAGTACCCAAAACCTTGGGAAAATAGCATAGATGCAGAATTACGATCCAGGAAACACTCACATAGCATTTAACATATCTTTCATATAATAACGAGCCTACCCATCCTCTCTTGAGCAGAATTCGGGGTGAATATAGGTATAATTATTGGTACCATTTAGAGCGTTATCAAGCTTGCCGTAAAACTTAACGTGAGAAGTCAGTAGGATCTGGCCCAGCTCTCCGTAAACTTTATAGGAGAAGTCAGCAAGATCCGGCCCAACTCGCCGTAAAAGTTAATACGAGAAATCAGTCAAACCTGGTCTAGTTCGCCCAATGTTAGTACGACAAGTCAGTAAAATCAGACTCCGCTCGCCTAAATATGGCATATGAATAGTCAAAAAGATATATTCCGGTTCGCCAATATTCGATATCCGACCTACGTCAGGTCGGAGTTAACAAAGACGTAGTCAGCAAAATACATTACCCTCCCCAATTCGGATTCGACAGGGATATGTCAAGCTAAAAGGTAGTCAGTATACTGCTTGCTCGTAGACAAAGAAATGTCCGAGCACTGCAGGTCGGGCTCGGCTAATATGTCCAAAACAGACAAAAATATAAGTATGCCATCCAAAACCACTGGTTAATGCATGGCCTACTGGGGGGCAAGATACCCCACCAAGACAAGTGCTTAAGTAAGTACTTAGAATATTCAAACAAAGTGCGTAAGTAAGTACTCAAAAATGCTCAAAGTAAAACGCTCAAGGAAAAACCTTAGCAAAAACTTTTTCATTATCAGAATGAAAAAAATTACAAGTTTTGAGACAAAAACAAAAACAACAAAAAATTACTTAAAACGAATAGTACAAGAATCATAAACTCTAGACTAAGACTTTGAGCTTGGATTCTGCTAAGGCTCTAAAGAAGTAATAGGAGCTGAGCTGGTAGGAGCAGCAGAATTGGTGGAGTACTTGGACATAATGTCCACTCCCTCCTTAAACTCTTTCACCCGATCGTCATAGACCTTACTCATTCCCGGTTTATAATAAACCTTCTTGGGAAGAACATCTGTCACAAGGCCATGAAACTGACCTCGGGCCTCATCCATGCCTTGTGTATACCCGTGATTCAAGACGGGGATGAGCAGCAGCTACAAGGCATTGGAAAAGTCCTATGAGGACTTGTAGGCCTGGACAGCCTCAACAGGCCGAGCTGGAGTAGCAGCAGCTTCCAACTCGGCTAACTTCGTCTGGAGCTTGGTCACAACCTGCTCCTTCCCCTTCATCTTTTCGGAAAATTCTGCCTCTCTGGCCCGCAGCTCGGCCTCTTTATCCTGCAGCTGCTTTTGGAGATCATTGATCTCCTTATCCTTGGACTCAATAGAGTCCCTCAGCTTTTCCCGCCCGGTCCTCAGATCGGCCACCTTCTTTGTGAGGTCGGCAGTGTCTGTACGTAGAAGCTTTCCCCAATCTTTGGAAAACTTCATGCATGACTAGGGTCCCCTAAATAAAGCAAGTAACATACGTCAAAAATTATAACTGGACAGTCATAAAGCAGAAAGGAAAAAAACATACGAATCCTATGGACTTGAAGCCGACTACGGACAGCTCCTCGTCCGACATTTTTCAGAGCCGCTCCTAATCAGAAGCAGAGTCTTCCGGGCCTCCTCACCCCTGAGCTCCTTCGTGGAGCACACCGGTTCGTCTCTTTTTGGTGGGCCTCTCTTGTGGATTGTCAGCAACCCTAGATCTGCTCTTCTTCTGGAGATGCAGACCATCTTCCTCTTTTCCTCCCAGGCCAGAAGCATCCTAGGTAGTCAGATCAGCCTCCTTCGAGACAAAATGGGAGAAGGGAGGCACTGTTGGGGACGCATCCATGTTTGCACCCAAAGGCTGAGTAGGAGGCTCTACGCTCGCCGTCCTCTCAGAGCTCTGCCCGGATTGGTTGACCTCAGCATCACTCTCGGTACCAGCAATCAAACAAACAAACAAATATGTATTACAAAGCACAAAATGCAAGGAGGAAAAACCCTACAAGAAGTCCACTCGGCTTTACTAAAGGCTGTGTAGGGGCTAGGCCTGCATCTTCTAACAGGCCGTCGTGATCAGCTCATCATACATATCTTTCCACTCGATAGAGTATCATGACTCGTGGATCTTCTCCACTTGCTTAAGCTCAGAGCATTCGTCTTTACCTAACTCCCCCGAGTTCCACCGACTTAACTTCGGATGATCTTCATGCCGGACGAAAAAGAACCGTTCCTTCTACCGCTTGTGAGACGTATCACCCTTGGGGATAATAAGAATGTTACTCGAACACCCAATTCTCCATGAGAAGTAGTACCGATATGGGTGGTCCTTCACCCCACATGGTGGTGAAAATACCTAAACCTCATCACATAAAACTTGATGTTAAGTAACCGGCACAAAATGGTAAATGCAAGGATGGCCCTGACACCATTGAGGGCTATTTGGGAGAGCCCTAGCTCATAATAGCAAAGTATGGCAAGGAGATCCGGACATAAGGGGAGCCAGAGACCAACCTCGAAGCATTCCTTATGCACAGTGCAGAACCCCTCTGGCGGGTCATGTGCTAAAAGATTGGGATCAGAGGGCAACCTGGGTGCATACCTCTGATCGCGTGTAAGTCACTAACGTCGATATTACTAGTAAAAGTACTGGGTCAATCGCAGTATAGAAAGGGTGAATCAAGGTCGATCCCACTGAGACAATGCAACTCAAGTATACACGATTCTAATTTAATTAAGAAGACAAATATAGGTGGTCATTGACCAACGATAAATATAAAATAAATGTGGTATTCCTCCCCCTCGTTCTACCTATCTACTAACTTGTCTTAGTTAATCCTTATGTTTACTTCCCCATATAATTTCCTTAAATTAATCGAGCGAGCTTTTAATTTAGTTTAAAGCTACGAGTGCAATTCCTAACCCTATCTACTCTGACCATGGTAGTAGATAATCTATACGCCAGCTACCCTCCTTAATTGGTCCGTAATAGCCCATACACATAAAGAACTAGAATTGCCAGTATTGAGCGCTAACTCATACCGCTAACCCGCCTAGGCAGCTATGGACACTGATTAGCATGTTCCTAGGGTCCATCAAGACAATGTCCTAATTAACACTTCACTATCAGTACTTCTTGTTAATTTACAAATTACGAATACTAGATTGCCAGACCTATTACTCGTTTTAATTATTTCTGTCGATCAACGTAGCTGATGTGAATCCCAGAGTTAAGTTTTCTGAATATTGCCTCGGTAAACCGGTATAGACTGCCGGTTTACTGGGGGCGGCTTTTCCTATTTCTAGATCTGCATTGCTCAATGCTGATTAATCTAAGTAAATTATAGGGTCGTTAAACATGCAGATCAACTAAAACACGTAAATACAAGCAGATCTACCATATTAAAGACATAAAGGAACGTTCAAAGCTTCGTACCTTCAACAATGGAGATCTAGCTTGATCCACTCAAGTTAGAGATGGCAAGGAAAGGAAGGAAACCAGAAAATAAACTTCAAAAGCTTAAACAAACTTTATTGCATTGAAATTGTATAATGTATATAATAAAAGATGAAAACACTTAAAACTTATGAAAAAATCAGTTTATGCGGCCTTATACTGATACAATGACCGACTTATGACTCTCGAAAACCCTAACCGACCTAGTAGATGCGGCAGATTCAATTTCTTGCTCCCCAAGACCCTCAGTTTATCGGGCCTAGCCCACGGTAAACCTGGCTCACTTTTCCTCTTTTTCTCAGGCAGATCTCTTCTTGGACTTCATTTACTTGGCCCAACATTCTTCTCTTGATCCAGCTCCGTCCTTAAGTGCTCCGGATTTGATACATCCTGTAAAACAAATAAAACAAGGCAAAACAGTACTAAATCTTCGGGATAACAACACATATGCGGAATTACGAACTTAGGAACACACACATAGCATTTAACACATATTCCATATAATAACGAGCCTATCTATCCTCTTTTGAGCATAATTCAGGGTGAATAAATGTATAATTAATGGTACTATAAAGAGCGTTATCAACCTCTCTCTATCGAGCCTGCACAAATCACAAATTTCATCCAAATATCCCTGAGAGAGAATCGATTTGACACCCCACTACCGGTAGCGGCCGTCTTGGTTTCTAGGGTTCCGATGGAGGTCGTTTAAGCCGACTAAGGGAAATAGCAGGAAATATGCTATGAACGGAAAGTAAATCACGAATAGATGCAAAGACGTAACTTACTTGCAAGAGTAATTTGAAGATTGGAAGTAGTAGAATAGCAATCAACAACCGAACCTTAATCTTCTGATTTAATAACAATTATAACCCACAACACGTCTCGAAAATCATCCTAATTCAAGTTAGTGGGCAACGATGCCTCGAATCCCAGGACAGTTATGGAAACATCATAACATCGGTCCTGCCACCTGGAAAACAAGGTTCGAAAATCTATAAGTCTAGATGACCGAGTCGAGCTGCAATCTAGACATATCCGAGCTCACCTCAATAGTTCAGTTGGATGTGGGGGGCTTACGACGGAGGTCGGATTGGCCCCTCACCACGTGTCATCCCCAAAACGATTCAACAATAAATGAAGACTGAAAAAGTCCACCTTAAGGGCCAGAAGCCCCAAGAGTCCGAGCTGAGCCCAGCTCGGCCATCCCCCCGACCTCTACAGGTCGGCCAGAGTACAAGAGATCAGCCGGACTGAGTCTATCTAGGACAAATTTTCCCACGTGCATTATTAAATAGATAAACATGAAAAGAATCTGCAGCCATAAAGGCTTTTATCCGATATTTAAATCAGCGTGATTATCTCCTACAATTAAGGGAATTAAACCGCCATTACCTCTTCCTTAGGAAACACGAAATCAAAGTCTACCAAGGACACGTCCCCGCAGGCCTATGGCACCCCTTTATATAAACCATCCCTAAGGAACTATAGAGACTTGATTCCTGAACAAATGTAGGATACGTAGGCAGCTTGAGACGCAATTATCTCAATTCCAGTCTAAACCACCACAAAACACCCCATGTTTCTCATCTTTTTAGGGTTCAACCTTGAACAAATTGTCACTAAGATAAACAACCCCCGAATTTATTACCCGACGATTTCCAACATCGTCAAATAACAACTACCCGCCCCCTAAGCATTGATTATGTGCATATTAGGGTGTGCTTTTGTTCCAAGGTTATCTTCCTCCATCCAGACAACAACTCTAAAGCTTCACAGTTCAATTTTAAAATATCATACTGTTGAAGAATCAAAGATCTACATGTAAGATGTATAAAGCCACGCTTGTTTTTATTAGTCAATATTTGTACACTATTCTTCCAAGTTATAGCTCACCCTATATCTGAACCAAATCATCATCTTTTGTTAATTTGGTAATGATTTAAAATATTGCTTTGCGTCGTGGAATAATTAAATTTAATTCGTGTTTATGGTGGGTTTTTTTCGTATTAAAAGGATTTTCAATGCTGCTATTTGATTTTGAATAAAATCAGTGAAACCTAAGAAGATCACAACAAATTCCTCAATTCTTTCAGCCAGTGACGGAGCCAAGATCTACGATTAGGAGGGGCGTAAATTGTAGTTAAACGTAAGGGCGAACGTCCTGCATGTAAGATTTTTATCAACGGATCCAAATTTAGACATAACATGATGTATGAATATAGTAATTTTTTTTGAGGATATGAATATAGTAATTAAGAATTGTAAAATGCGAATAAATATTAGGGATTATCTAAGAGAGATTATAAATATGAATCTTTTTTTAATTTTGTATGAAATAAGTTAATAAGAGATATCATTTTCAAAATTAATATGTAGTAAACAAAAGCTAATGAGTTAATAAGAGATATCATATTCAAAATTCATAGTAGTAAAGCTAATGAGTTAATAAGTAAACAAAAGCAAAAAATAGGAAAAAATAATGCTATGGCTCATAATCGAGCTTGAGACTTATAACGAAAAACTAGTTTCTTTACCAATTAAGCTAATCAAAGAATTGCTCAATAAAGGACAACAAATTACATATATAAGTTTCTATAAAATATTAAAAATTGTCAAGGGTATATTAGTCATTTTAAAAAATTTAGGGAGGGCACGTGCCCCCCCCATAACCCCTCTTTAGATCCGCCCCTGCTTTCAGAAGAGAAACGACACATGACGATTTTGGGGTTCAAGCAACCATTCTCAGTTACGAAGAAGGCATGGACGTACCTAGGGGTAGGCTTGGGTGAGTGTAGCCCGTCCGGTTTTTATTTTCATTACATAAAAAACCTTATATAATTCAGTCCAACACAGTTAGCTGTCTTAATCCAGTCTACCCGCTCATATAAATATAGTCCATCAGCCATCCAATCATCAATTCCTTATTCCGTCCTTAAAGGCGAAGCAGTGACAACATCCACAAAAATTGCAGTGGAACTACGATCTAATTGGATGATACAATGTACAGGACAAGATTCAAGGTACATCACCATTGACGAATTTTTTTAGAGATTGTGAACGTTTGCGACATGATTTACCAAAATACAGTGACAATTTGAATGAATTGTTTTTGGTCCAAGTAGTGGCACGGGTTTCAATAGACTTAGAGCAATCCTAAACTCCAATGGAGGGGTCAAAACCTTTTTTTAACCCCTATCGGAAGGTATTAGCATCTCCAATAGAAGGAATCGATAGGTTTGAAATTAGGTATGCATCGCTGAGGAGTGACTAGCTTGATACCCTCATTTGACTAACACGCTATTTGAAATGGGAGATTGGTTTCTTTTCCTTTACTTTTCCACGCTTTTCACGCCCCCTCCCGCCCCCACCTTTGTTTTTTTCTTTTTGTTGAATCAATAAAATAAAAATAAAATTATACTAGTACTAGTAGTAGCACCAACGGTTACAATTTTTTTTTAAGGTCAATGATTAAATACAAAACTAATTACATTTCATAAATAAAATAAAATAAAATAAAAAATTTTGAAATGGACAACCCACCGGTTGTATTTATAAATTCTATATATATCACACACAATACATTTTCATTCTCACATTAATTTTATCAAAAAATTCATTTTTCTCTCTTAAAAAAATATATATTATATATTATTTTTTTTGCTTCATTCATCCACTAAAAATGGCACCGAAACCACGATCCGATGGTTGGAAAATTGAAGAAGACGAGGCTCTTTGTCGAGCTAGATTAATTTGCGGAGGCGATCCTGAATTCGGGATTAACCAAAGAGAGTCAACAATGTGGGAAAAAATTGTAGAACATTTCGAATCCAATCGGCCGGCCGGAAGTATTCGAAGAGATCAAAAGAGTTGTTTCGCACGTTGGAAAAAAATCAACAAAGAGTGCATGTTGTATAGCGCGGCGGTTATCAAAGCTCAAAAAAATCGAACAAGTGGTCAAAACTTCACCGATGAGGTAATTATTATACTCATTTACGGAAGTTATCAATTTTTTCGTTGTTAAAATATAAATGTAGTTAAACTAGATAGTTGAATTAAATAAATATAAACTCGTTTGATTCGTTTCAGATGCTCTTAGCGGAGTACTATTACCTAGCGGCCACCAATAAACCTTTTAAGCTACCCCATTATTGGGCTTTGTTGAAAGACGAGCCAAAATATCAAAATGCTCCGTGTGATAGTTAGGTGAATCTTGATGATGATGACACACCTGGGTCTGTAGGTGGTGCTAGTTCATCAACAATGCCTATTGGAACGAAAAATAAAAAAGCGGCAAAAAAAAAAAGGAATTGGAGTGTTCAAAACGATCGGACGAGTTTTTGACCTATGTAAAAGAAAGAGATGCTCAAAGAAAAATCGAGCGGGCTATGGAATGGAAAAGTTACGAAGATATGCAAACAATGCAAGTGGATACAAGCATCTTCACCCCAAAGAGGAAAAATTATTGGGAAAAGAAACAAAAAGCTATAATTGATCGTGAGATGGCCGACGTATGTCCAAGTCCAACTCCGTCACCTCTCATGAATGCAAGAACGGCTAGGGATCTCTTTCCGCCACCTACCGAGACTCAATGGATTTCTGACGAGGAAAATGATGATTAGCATGTTGAAGGGATTTGATTTTCATATTTAGTTGTGTGTTTCGTTTTAATTTAAGTTGTGTGCGTTGTTTAAATTTTTATTGTGTGTTTCGTTTTAGTTTTAGTTGAGTGCATTGTTTTAATTTTAGTTGTGTGTTTCGTTTTAATTTTAAATGTGTTGTATTCAATTTTAAAGATGTGTACTTTAAATGTGTTGTATTTTAAATATGTTGTATTCAATTCAATTTCGTTTTAATTTTAAACGTGTTTTAATTTTATTTGTATGTTTCGTTTTAATTTTGATGTTTTAATGATTTAACAAGAATACAAATTACGTAACACAAGATGAAAAATTACGTTACACACATTACTACAACAACAACAATACAAATTACGTAAAAAAAATTACATTACACACATTCCTACAACAACAACAATACATATTACGTAACACAAAATGAAAAAGAATGTAACACACATTACAACAACAACAACAACAACAACAACAACAACAACAACAAAATATATTACGTTAAACAATATGAGAAATTCTCAATTATTGAAAACATATTTCCTCGTTACTCTTCCTCATTCATCATCTTCTTCCATAAATGCTGCACTAGGTCTTTCTTTAGGCTTCTAGATATCACTTTGCATTTTAGCCCATTATACCTATCCATGAACCTCGTGATACGACTTATTCCAAAGTCGTTCCACATCCTGCTTTTTATCGGAGGTCTATCATAAATCGTGCTTTTATTTGGACGCGTTGGAATCTCATTTGGGTCAACCGGAATCATCTCATCATCATCGCGTTCATCTTCAACTATCATGTTATGCAATATTACACAAGCCATCATATTATAATAGAGATCCTCTCTGTCCCACCCACGAAAGGTGTCCTCGAACAATGGCCCAACGAGCTTGTAAAATTCCAAAAGCTCTTTCAACATCCTTTCGAAAAGCCTCTTGCATCTTGGCAAAATATTGTTCCATTGGTGTACCGGGATTAGATATGGTCTTCACAAAAGTGGACCATTCAGGGTATATACCATCAACTAAATAATAGCAATTACCATAATGTCTTCCGTTAACTTCGTAGTCAACTTGATGGTTTACACCCATACATACATCATCAAACAAAGGGGACTTGGCAAGGACATTAAGATCATTCAAAGATCCCGGAAGTCCAAAGAATGCATGCCAAATCCACGTATCATATGATGCCACTGCCTCTAGAATGATTGTCGCACGTCATTTATATCCTGTGAATTGCCCTTCCCAGCCTTTTGGACATGCATTCCACCGCCAATGCATACAATCGAGGCTACCTAACATCCCCTCGGAACCTCTTTCTTGACTTTGGCCAACAACCGATGCAAGTCCATTGAATTCGACGACGCAAATATTCATTCCCATACACGAAATATGGATCGAGTGAACATTTTCAAAATCTCTCGCTTGTTGATTCGGCTATGCCCCAAGTGTCGTCAAACAGATCCGCAACCGTGCCATATGCTAGTTGCCTTATGGCACATGTGACCTTTTGCATTGTTGTAAAGCCGGGTCGACCGGTGGCATCACTCCTCTGAACAAAATAGTTATTGTGGATGGAAACATCACGCATGATCTTTTCACAAAGATGTCTATGCATTCTAAATCGAGAACGAAACAAATCCGGTGCGTACACACTTGGATTTGCAAAATATTGCTGGTGTAATAAATTGTTTGCAGCCTCTCTATGACGACGTATGTATTTGCATCCTGGAATAGAACCACCCCATTGAGATGATCCTCTCCCATGAACATCTTCTTCTTGTGCAGTGAGTATGGCCATAATTTCTTCATCTTCGTTACGAGTTTCTTCATCCTCACGATTGTATTTATCCAACAACATTTTCCCTTTATCCATTGATTCAACAAGGGGAAAATCTTGTAAAAATAGCTTGGAAGATAGAAATTATACTTTTCATGACAATTGAAGATGAAGTGTAGAAAAATAATGTTAGTAGCTCCGTATATATAGAATAATTGCAATTGAAATCGAAAATCTTATCCGTAATTCAACTTGTCAATCAGAGTGTTAGACTTGGCACATTGAAAAGTTTATCTCCATTGGAGATGCTAAATGTTTTTTAAATGTTTTAAATGGTATATTAAATGTTTTAAAGGTCTTGATGTTTTAAATTTTATATTAAATGTTTTTTTTATCTATGTAATCTTAAATGGTATATTAAATTTATTTTAGATATTTTTTCATACGATATTGTATAATTTTTTTTATAAAAATTATTGTAGAAAAAATATTAACTAACACAATAATGATATATACTTAAAACATCAAGAAACTAATTAAAATACAAGAAAAATAATTTTGATATATGAATTTGATACCTATTGTTGGAGATGTTATTTATAGTGCACTCAAAATTTGATTTTGATACCTATTGTTGGAGATAAAAATTTGATACCCATATGAATAGTGTCCATAGGTATCAAAATTTGATTTTGATACCTACGGTTTTAGTACTCCCGTTGGATTCTTGTTGTTTGGGTGACATGAAGAAATATAAGTGGAAGATAAATATAAAAGTGTTGTGGGGATAATTTGTGTGTGATGTGATGTTGTAATGGTGTTAATATAGAAGGATTGTAGAGATTAATTGTGTGTGATTAAATGTTGTAATGGTGATAAATATTTTGATCTATAGACTAAAATAATATTAAATATTAATGGCATGTTTTTAAATCCTAAATTTAACTAAATTTTCTTAATAATTGGAGGCTTTGGCACTATTTCCCAGAAAAATGGAGGTTTTGGCGCTTTTTTTTGGGAGAGAATTGTCTAGTTGTCTCTCCCAAAGGGACAATAGAGTAGAGAAGATTAAAAAAACATTGTCTATTTACCTATCATTATTTTACTTTTATAAGAATGATTAATCTAATCTGCCAAAAATGTATAAAGAATATGGCTAAAAATCCTTTATTATGGTTGCTCTTAGATAGTACTATCTCCGTTCCAAAGTATAAGTCAACATAAAAAAATGGTTGAATGTCATAAATTTGAAGATTAATATCTAAAATGTCCATTTACTATCATTAATGCAATACTACCTCTGTCCCAAAATATAAGTCATTCTATCTCTTTAAATCTGTCCCACAATATAAGTTATTTTACATTACTAATGCAGCATTTATTATTTTTTCTTCAACTTATTCCTAGTTTATTATCAATCTAACAACTTTCCATTACATAAAACTACTGTATGTATAATAGTCAACGGGCTTTTTAGACATTTAACATTCAAATTTATGACATTCAACCACTTTCTTAATCTGTGTGAAAACACCTAAACCGACTTATATTTGGGGAGGGGGGAGTAGTTGTTAAGTAATGAAAAGTAGTTGGATTGATAATAAATTAGAGGTAAGATAGAGAAAACGTTAATAAATGCTGCATGATAATGTAAAATGACTTATATAATAGAAAAGATAGAATATATTTATATTTTAGGGACAAGGTAGAAGATGGTTCCAGTGTTATTTCAACGTATTTCATCATACATTACATTTTCGGAAAAATGAAAAAAAAAAAAAAAAAAAAAAAACAATGTAATTTGTTACTTATACTTTCACTCTGAAAAGGTCAAAATAGTCAAGTAAGACATAACATAAAATTATGTCAGGCTTTGGGAAGAAGGAAATTCTTATACGGTAACTTCATCCGTATGGATTTACCATGTGGTAAATACAGTTTTATTGTGCATTAAAACTGTGTTATGCACATTGAACCACACGATGACACCACATACGGATTGAGTCACCACCTAAAAACTTCCTAGAAGATAAATAAATAAGAGGACCAAAAGAGGGGTAGTTTTGGAAAATTCCCAAAATCTCAAAACCTAATAAAAAAAATTGACCTTCCGATTATCAGTCTCCTCCGCCATATACATGATTCTCCAAGTACGGTGTCTTCGTTCATGAAGAAGCAAAAAATTGAAGATGGGGAGTCTTCATCATCTTCCAGAAGAAATCATTGAGGATATCCTGGTTAAATTACCTGTGAAATCAATCATCCGATCTAAAGCTGTAAGTAAATCATGGTTTAATTTCATAAAAAGTAATCGTTTCATATACAAACACATGATGAAGAGCGAAGAGAATTTTATTGCTATTGCTTTTTGCGTTGGTGATAGATTGTTGCATAAGGGGTTTTTGGATGTTTGCCTATATGAGTATGATAAGGAAATAACAGCCTCACGATTCCACGAGGGTGTTGATGTATCTGATTGCCATTATAAATGGGGAAAAATGGAATTTTAGTCCGGTAACTTGTCAATTTTTCGATTTTAGTCCTTTTTAAACTCCGGTGAGAATTTTGGTCCGGTAACTTTTTAAAATTCGGATTTTGATCTTTCGCTTAATGGAATCTTGATGTGTCACTAAAATCCGGCGAGATGTGTTGATGTGGCATTTTTTTTAATGTTTGCGTGGCATTTTGTTAATGTTTGCGTGGCATTTCCTTTTTGTTTTTTAGCCAAAAATCAAATAAATAACTTTACAAAGCTGATGCTTCTCTTCCCCAAAATGCCAAATCCCTAAATCAAATTTCCCCCAAATCCCTAAATCGCATCTTCCTCCCTGTCGTCTCTTCTTCTCCCTCTCCCGGTCCCGGTCGTCTCCTCCAACCATAGTAATGGCGTAATTATGAAACCCAATCGCTCTTCTTCTCCCTATCGTCCACCCAACCAAATGATGCAAAACCCATCTTCTTCAAACACCATTTTTGGCAAAATCCCGAATTCAAGGAGTGACGCTGAAGGAAAAATGGGGCATAATCAGAAATCCGGCATGGAGAATTCAGGCTATGGTAAGTTTTTTCTTAAAATAACTACGTTTTCTGACATTTAGTAATATATATACATGCAATTGCCGACAAGAATTTTTTTTATGTATATATATACAGACACAATTTCCGACAAGAATTATATATGTAGGGCTGTTGGGGACCACTTTAATTATATATATACATATGTGTCTCTGTTGCAATCCGGCAGCAACCATTTTTTTTTAGCTTTGCCGCAGGTTCACCTACGGAAACCTTGTTACGACTTCTCCTTCCTCTAAATGATAAGGTTCAGGTTTTAGGTTTTGGGACCACTTGCTTTTATAAATCAACACAATTTGGTGTTTTTAATTGGTAAAAGCTTGCAAGTTCCGACAAGAATGATATAAAAGCCTGCATGGACCATTGTTTTTTACATGTGTGGGTTGATGTACTAAGTTGATTCATTTTTATTTAGTAGTTTAACTTGTAAACAGGGGCAAAACAGGGGTACCTTTAGATAAATGTCTGTTTTAACACATTTTCTGAATAAATGTCTCATTTAACACATTCTCTTGTTAAATTGTGTTTCTTTTAACACATTCTCTTGTTTCTATTTTGTAGGTTTTCCAACTCCAAGCATCAATGTGACTTTGCATTTTGATGGTACATTTCATCATACAGCTAGATGCTCTAAGTACATTGGTGGCGGACAAGTTCTCATCAACAATGTAAAAAAGATGTGTTCACATATCATATCTATGCGTAGTGTTATTACCAATGAAGGAGTAAGAAAACCGTTTAGACTCTATAATGATGTGACAGGTGGGTTTGTTTTGAGAGGGGATGATAAGGATTTAAGTGATCTGTTTGATGAGGAGGTAAATCATAAATTCCCTTTTTTTAGCCCAACTGATATCCTGAATTTCAATTAGGAATGCTCTTTGAGAATAAGACTATACTTAGAAAAGCAATACACTCACATGCTGTAAGGACTAATAGGAACATAGACATTACAAAAAATGATAAGGAGAGGGTGCATGCCAAATGTTCTGATGTGGATTGTGAGTGTTTGCTTCATGGGTTAATTGTTCCAGGTGATACCAAATTCCAGATTAGGAAATACAAATCTGTTCATACTTGTGCAAAAAGTTTCCATGTGAAAAACATGAGAGCTGATTGGATTTCTGGAAAATACTTGAGCAAGTTTAAAAGTGATCCTAAAAGAAGTGTAAAGGGGTTTAGGGAAGATGTGATTGCTGAAAATCAATGCCAAGTTTCTGAAGATTAGGTATATGAGGAAAAAAGAAAGGCTCTTACTATCATTCAAGGTGACTTTGTGGATCAGTACAGTTTGTTGTGGGATTTTATTGAGGAGGTGAAAAGGTCTAATCCAGGAAGTACTATCATATTGGCGAAGATGTTGAGAATGAAGAGCCCGATTTGATAAGTTGTACATGTGCTTGGATGCATTGAAGAAAGGGTTCTTAAATGGATGTAGACCATTTTGGGGCTAGATGGGTGTCATTTAAGCGGTCCACATGTAGGTTTTATTGTCTCATGTTGCAAGTGGATCCTAATAACAACATATTTCCGATTGCCATAGCAGTTGTTACTAAGGAGGATAGAAACTCATGGGAGTGGTTTTTGACATTGCTTAAGGTTGATTTAAACATTACTGAAGATTATTTGTGGACATTTATGAGTGATAAACAGAAGGGTCTAATAAGAGCAATGAGTGAGGTGTTTCCAAATGCAACACATAGGTTTTGTGTTCAACATTTGCTTAGGAACTTCAGAAGTGCAGGGTTTACCGGCCATGACTTGAAATCTGCATTATGGAATGCAGCTAGGGCACTTACACCGAATGAATTTGAAGCAAGGATGACAGTGATGAAAGATTTGAAGAAAGAAGCAGCAGAATGGCTTGAAGATAAACCACCTGAACAATGGAGTAAGGCATACTTCAAGCCCATCAATGGAAGAAGTGAATGGAGAGCAACTGGATTTATTCCTCCACAACCACCAAATGATGGTATTAGGGGTGTTGGTCGACCAGAGAAGGTTAGAAGAAAGGGAAATGATGAGTCATCACAGAAGATGAAGAAGAGATCAAGAGGAAAGCCTAAGGGGAAAGATGAACAAATCCTTAAAAGACATCAAGATTCAATTAAATGTGGTAAATGTGGATCCAAGGGGCACAATAGGAAAACTTGTCATCAACATGAAACTCCAAACGATCAACCGGAACAACAGGTATGTATTACATCTTGCTATTGAACTTGGAATTTTGGTTGAGATCGTGCTTGGAATTTTGGTTGAAATGTTTAATTGTATTTGTCTTGTGATAGGAGGAGAACGTGCTTTCTCAATATATGGTCATCAATGTTCGAATTTGGTGGCAAGTGGTAGCCAATTACACACTCAAAATTTGGGGGAATCAAGTAGGCCTTCTAAATTGAAGGTAATGTTATGATTTCTTCATGGGTTAATTGTTGTTAGCTTTTCTTTTTAATTCTAAAGTTTGATAATGATGCTTTAATTTAGGTAACGAGGAAAGAAGATGCTAAAAAAAATTGTTTGATGTCCGCTCCAACGCTTATATGAGCGGTTTGAACAATGCCAAGTTCAAACCGAGAAAGACCCAAGTGAACGGATAAAGAAGAAGTACAAAGCATTGTCACAACTGTAGAATGCTTCCTAGTTTGGAATTTGAATGTAACTATTTTGGATGCAACCTACTTTGCATTGATAACTTTTATGTAACTATTTTGGATCGATGACTATTTGTGTAACTATTTTGTAACTATTTTGTAATTTTTATGGCTGTTATGCTCTTTATGTAACTATTTCGGATCGATGACTCTTTGTGTAACTTTTTGTACCAACTTTTGGTAAAACTTTTACACAATACAAAATGTAACAAAATTACAAAAATACAAACATTTTTTGTAACCTTCTTAACTTCATTAAATTACCAAATACACATAATAATCCAACAAACAATTTAGCAAATAGTTCATCAACTCAAAAGGAAAGAACTCAAAAGGAAAGGGTGCACAATAATCCAACAAAAAATTTACAAACGAGTCATAAGATACAATGCAAGCAATACAAGATTGACCAAAATAACAATTTTGATTACAAAATCCAGTGAATTGGGTAAAATGACTACAACATTTCCAACTGTATTTGCACGAGGGGGGCAGAACTCTATGTGTGCTTGTGCTCGTGCTTGCGCTTGATCCTGCGTTCGTCTCAACAACCCAATGAGAAAATGCACAATAAGGGCAACGGTGATAAAGCCTTCCCGGATTATTTGTGCTATTAGATGTTACAATTGTTGTCGGACTACGACATTTACGACAAAATGTGATTTGACTGGAGGTGCTCATTTCCTACAAAACAGTGTAGGAAAAACACAAAATCCAAATCAATAGCTTACATAAAAACACAAAATCCAAATCCGGTTCAAATAAATCAAAAGTGGAACAATTATAGATGAACCAAAAGTTCCAAAAGTTGGTACGAATGTCAAAATGTTCCAAATAAATCATCATCAAATCCACAACTAATAGACAATTTTTTTAAGCTAGAAATGAAGAGGAATAACAAAAATAGCAATGGTTCATCTACAATTAGGTTCTGCATGTATGATGTATCAATTTGAAGGAAAACCATTCTGCACACTTCAAGCCACAACCCTAGATATACCCAAAACATAGTGATTTGAAAATGCTCCATTAAGATCAAATGAAACATGAATGTAGTCCCACCTGGCTTTGCTAGCTAAAAAACAAGTGTTTCAACACTTTTAGGAACAACCCACATTCAAACGCCTGAAATTATTACTCCATTAACCTCATCAACCATCAGCTTAGAAACCAAGAAGCAAACAGAGCAAAATTAACCCAAACGGTCGATAAAGTTCAAAACTTTATCTCAAAAATCAATGAAATATGTAATCTGTCTGCAGGCTTGGAAATGCCCAAAACTAAATACAGACCAATTAAATATTTTGCAAATGAAACCTCAGAACTAGTTCTTTATATGGCCAAAAAACAATGCAAAACGAGTAAGAAAAATGACCGACCTTTTCTTTAAGGTGCAATATCTTTCGTAATCAAAAGATGAGCTTTATTCCGTGGACGACAGCAGAAAATGCGAGGACCGGGAGAGGGAGAAGAAGAGACGACAGGGAAGGAGATGCGATTTAGGGAATTGGGGGAAATTGGATTTAGGGATTTGGCATTTTGGGGAAGAGAAGCATCAGCTTTGTAATGTTATTTATTTGATTTTTGGCTAAAAAAAAAAAAGGAAATGCCACGCAAACATTAAAAAAATGCCACATCAACACATCTCGTCGGATTTTAGTGTCACATCAGCATTCCGGCGAGAAAGGACTGAAAATCCGAATTTTAAAAAGTTACCGGACCAAAATTCTCACCGGAGTTTAAAAAGGACTAAAATCGAAAAATTGACAAGTTACCGGACTAAAATTCCATTTTTCCCTTATAAATAGCTTACTTTTGAGCTCCCCTCGTCTTATTTTGTTCAAGGGTCAATATCTAGTGGGTAATTGCAATGGCATACTGTGTTTTACAAATTATACGTCTAGTATTGTGTTGGTTAATCTATCATTGTCAGAAATGAATATGCTCCCTATCCGAGATTGCAATTCGGTTGGCTTTGGATTTGATAATACGGCCATGGATTTTAAGGTTGTTAAAATAATAAGTTATACAGTAAATGTTGGTCGACACCAGACCGTTGAAGTATATAATCTAAGATCAAATGTTTGGAGAAAAATTGGATGAAACCAAAATTCCTATGCTAATTCAAATTTCTTCACGTTCCACATTATTCAATGGGAACCTCTATTGGTGTGTAGAAACAGAACAAATGTGCCGACGAATCCTCACTTTCAACCTCGTTACTGAGTTGTTTGTGCTAATGGAATATTCTCAAGGTTGGTGCGTTAGTTCAACTAAAACTAGAAGTAGTCTTTCGGTTTTGAACCAAAGGTCTCTTGTTTTTGTCTCGTACCCACACTTCTTTTTTGAGGCCCAGTCTGTGAATGTGATTGTATGGGCCAAACATGGGATTGAAGAAACTTGGACAAAACTCTATTCGATCCGACCTCCATATGGTTTCCGAGAACCGATTTCATTCTTGGATAAACATAAATTCCTTTATGAATCAATAGCCGGAGAGCTG
Organism: Gentiana macrophylla; assembly: GCA_026214975.1. NCBI lineage: Eukaryota > Viridiplantae > Streptophyta > Magnoliopsida > Gentianales > Gentianaceae > Gentiana > Gentiana macrophylla. The sequence goes on from CM047805.1 coordinate 64,865,198, forward strand.
ATTTTGTATGATCTAATCAATCAAAGCAGTTCCATAATTTTCTGTAAGTCGCAACTTTACGAATATAGAAGGAATAGCTGCTTGGATCTTTGCTTGAAGATGGAAGTGGGGGTTTGCAGGACTTGTTTAGTCTCAGTCAACATTTGAAGAAACCAAATCGTGTTTTCCAGTCCATTAAAATTCCTGCAATTAATCCACGGGAAGAGGATTTCACGGGTGAGGATGAATCAGGAAGATTGGTGTATGGACTTTAGCACAGCCTTGGTAAGTATCTTTTGTGTAGCTGTTTCTTAGCCATTATTCTGTGTTGGGGAATGATATTTACACCTATCAAGATATCGTACCATTCTCTCTGTGTGTGTTTTTTTTCGTTCTTTCTAATTTATACAGCATTTTTGGGAATGCACAAGTTTTCTCTTTATCAGAAAGAAAAACTTGCTTCTGTTTTTTAGAATATATCTCAAAAGAGTAATGATTGGGCACAAGCGTTGTGTCACATTGATTGAAATAACGGTTATCTGCACCATTGATAGTGATGAGTCTAAATTCATCACGATCAATAGTGCAAGTGATGTTGTGTCACTCGTTAAAAGAACCTTAAAATTTGATATTAGATCTTGCTACCACATTGGTTACCTACAAAGAAGCACCAATATTTCAATACGGGTGCCGTAGGAAGTGTGATGAATTTTTTCGACCTCTCCGGCACGTGCTCGACACGTGTCAGCTGATTAAAATAATATAGTTTAGATTTTTATTATCCCACACACATCTGACTTACCTTCGACACTCTTCAATACAGCGTCGACACTCTCATTCCATCGAGTTTTCATAATTTGTTAACTTATAGATTTTGAAATTGTGAAATACCTGTCATTAAAAGATTTCGTAGGGAGAACACCCTAACGCCCTCTCCATGATGATGACCATGGAAGACACATTCTAAAAACGATCGTACATTGCCGGCAATCAAAACAGCCATTTTGGTTATTTGAGTAAATCCTTACAAAACAAATTTTTTTATTTATTTATTTTTTTTCGCATAAAATACAAATTATTAATAATATAACAAAGCTGTTGTCCCCCCCTGTTGGCATGATGAAAAAAAAACAATACAATTTCTCTCTCCTCTACTATTTTATGCACTTATATTTTTCAATTTATAATTCCAAAATTGTTAATTCTTTCATCTTTTTCTTTTCCGTGCTTTTATTTCGAGACCACGTTAACCATATTCGGATATAATTTCGGAAAATGCACTGTTGAAATTCAATGATAAAATTTACTAGTGAATTTCGAGAGTGAACCACATGAAAATCGATGCAATGATATCAAAGGAAATATCAAACGTATCACGTCTCCATTTTCTTTGGCAGCTCAGGTTCTTCAGGCTAAATATTATGCGGAGGAAGGTGTGCTGTCGGCCACTCCTGGCCAACGGCCGTCATTTATGTGGCGCAGCATTTTAGCGGGACGCGATCTTTTGTTATCTGGGCTTCGTTGGAGGGTAGGAGACGGAGATTCCATCTTTATTTTCGACTATCCTTGGACTGCTTTGGCACCATCCTTCAGACTTTTGCACTCGGGTCATTCTTTACATCCTGATAGCATGGTTGCTTGTCTTCTTTCTTTGGATCATAGAGGATGGAATGCAGACTTTATTCGGGAACAATTTCAACCGTGGGAAATCGATGCGATCCTGGCTACACCTCCGCCCCGGAGAGGTCACGATGATAAACTTATTTGGCACTATGATCCAAAGGGGTTTATACGGTCGTCGGAGTTACTTTCAGGCTTTTGCAACTATATAGGCCTTCGTTGCGGACGCGATCTCACGATATCGGTACGGTGATGGCTTGTGGACGGAGTGTTGGAGTCTCCAAAGTATAGCCTCGTATTCATCACTTTCTTTGGCGATGCTGCACGATATTTGGCTATTAGGCGGGGTTTATTTTGTCGCTCTCTTGGTGACGGATTTGCCTTGCGTGTGTGGGAAACAACGGAGACTCTACGACATGTTACATTCGATTGTGAGATGGCTAGGAGAATTTGGCGAGGCTTCCCAACACCCCTATGTGCTTGATTATCTGCGCGCTTCCTCCTTTAGGGAGATGTTTATGCGTTCTTGGAGGATAAGGGCGAGAGGAGATGGTTCTTATCGGTTGGTTGATATGGAACGCGTGTGGAAAGCGAGAAATGTGTAGTGGTGTTTTGAGGTCGCGCCGTTTATGTAGGGAGCATTTGTTCCCGGACCTTGGCATCCGCCGAGAGTATGCTGGCAAAGAAGACTAGCGGCTTTCCATGTTGCAGATCTTCGGCCCCCCCATCCTCTCAAATGGGAGCCTCCCTTAGAAGGAACCTTTAAGTGTAACGTGGATGCATCAGTCACAGCAGATTCTTCTGGTGTTGGACTTATTTTTCGGGACCATCTCGGGACAGTGTTGGCAGCGTTTTCCTATCGGTTCGATCCGGGCATCGCGGCGTTTTTTGGAGATGCGTGCTATCTATATCTGGCGATCGCGCGAAGCGATAAGCGCTGGGGTTCATGACTTTGGTTGTTGAGAGCGATTGTCTCTCTCGTGTTCGACGACTCGCAGCTTCTACTGACTTAACGGCATTTGCCTGTTTAGCATCCGATTGTCTTTCTAGATCTCTTTTATTTTCTACTATTCAGTTTTCTTTCGTTAAGCGTGAGGGGAATGTCCCAGCGCATTTACTTGCTAGACATTGCCTCTCGGTGGTCTCTTTGACTGCTTGGGGTTCTTCCCCACCTTTTGATGTTGTCTCTGCTGCTTTGGCAGATCTGAATTAATGAGAAGTTTTTACCCCTCAAAAAAAAAAAAATATCAAACGTAGAGCATGGAAAAATAATAAAATATTAATGAAAATTTTATCACGTTTGGATACATAGATAAAAAGATATGAGTGTTTAAAAATGAGAGTGGAAAGAGAAAAACACAAAAAATGCAACAGCTTCGGGTGACGACTTTCAGGGTTTGAATTTTTTATTGTCGTTTAAACTTGAACTATAAAATTTGAAGAAATTTTCGTTCTCCCTATAACTCGTCCTGGGCTATGATTTTACTTAAAAATCTTTTAGAAAATGTCATATTTTCTAATTATCTAGGTATTTAATATTTAAATTGATGACATAAATCAATTAAAAATATTTACTTTCTTAAATTCTTATTCTATTAGGAACATTGTTTTTTATTCCGTATATTTCAAGTCAAAAAGTTATTCTCAAGCCTATTGGGAACTAAAAGTGACGTCTCGCCTCTCTATATAAGGGAAGGGATGCCAAGCTCTTTTATATCACAATATTATTGTAATACTTTAGAGAGGCAAATAGGAAGCTTCTTGTGAGAGACTTTTGTGAGAATAATATAAGACAATATAGCACGTGATTTGTCCTGGTAGCATTCCCCGGAGGATTCCGGCGGTTGTTTGAGTGGATCACTGTAGGAGGCCGAACACTTGAGTTGCTTTGTGCCTAGACTAGCACCATAGATAAAGCATTGATCCAATTCGATCAATCTGGTATTAATTTTTGGCTACAACATAATGTATTAATTGATAAAATGAAGTTGTTCCCGGTAAAAAGGAAATCAAATTTTGTCTTTCCGTAGCGTAACCCTAGTTGATTTTCTTATACAGACCCATATTTAAGAAGTCCCTACCTTTAAGGATGCTTCTCCAAACAAAAGATGGCCTTGACCCAAGTCTGGCAAGAATTAATTAGTCACAATTATTGTAGTACTTAGACTTCAAAATTGTAGCGACAAGAGAGTTAGCTGGAGGATCCTCTTGTTAGTGTAAAGCTCTAAACCCAATCGGGTTGGGCCGGATCCAACTAGGTCGGATCATTTCTTATCTTTATCGAACCAATTTGATATTGTACAAGATTTTCAGACTTTACGTCCTAGGTCTCGAATGATTACATAGGTGTAAAATTCATCAAAACCTACCCAAATGTCTCCAAAATCATATAAAACGAGGCATAAATAGAGTATAAAGACACGGTAAATGATAGCCATGTTGACTCTCGTCGTGATCCTAAGCGGTTAAGCGTGCGTTTGAGGTCGAATAAATTTACAGGATGATATCTAGTGGGATATATAGGCGTGCGCTAGAACCCCACTTTCTGGAAATTGTTGTTTAATATCAATAATGTAGATATGTCTTGTGCTAGAAATCGTATGGGACATGGCAAAATTTAATGTTCGTTTTTAGTGTCTTTGGCTCTGCACCGTGCTGGAATCATATGCGGGAAGAGGCACGAGAGCACCGGAAGACGTACACCTTGACTTTATGTAATGTTTAAAATAGTATTCAACATTATATGGGCAATGTGCTAGGTATTTTTGGATAGTGAAATTAGATTTGAGAATAGGGGTCAATAGGAAAGCCTTTATTTGAATGAATATATACATGTCGTTTGCTAAATAATAAACTACATACATGATGAGTCTAAGAGATAAAACATTTTGGTTTCTGGTTAGGCACGGCTTATCTTCTCAACATAGGGTAGTACTCCACTTGGGGCAAGCCTGGGCGATTTGATGAGCTGATTAGATGTCATAGTGTCTTCTCACCATGTGTTATGCCCTTAAATCATTTGAGTAGAAAATCTCTTGTTGGTACTGAAAGTAAGAGGAACAAAAGTCAAAATTGCTGTGATAGAATAATGTGCTAGTTGGGATAGTAGATCAGAGCTTGTTTTTTTTATTATTATTATTATTGTTTGATGAGTAAGCATGCTATCAATTATTGCCTTTTGTGTTGTTTGTTTCAACGTTACTACTCTTTACTAAGTACTTATGTGCTTAGCTCATTATTTTTATGTTTTCAGCACTGTGAGAAGGTGATGAAGATGAAATTGGGTTCGTGATTGCTGAGGGGTGATGTTATTGTTGAAGTTATCATTGTTATTTCATCATTATGTATTTGGTATTAACATTTCACTTGAGCGTTTGAGATTCTAGTCTTATGTTGTAGCCATTTGTGGCTTTGTTGATTGTAAGTGTTACTGTTAAAACACATGACGGTGAATCGTACTACCAAGAAAGAAGAAACACAGAAACAAGAAGAACACAGGATTTAACGTGGTTTTCGGTGTTGTGCCGACTACTCCACGGACAGAAACAGTGAGTTTATTATGCACAAATATATATATGAAGATACACACTTTACATTGATTACACCATTGGGTATTTATAGCCTAAGAATCCAAAACCCTAACCGCCATTAAGTCTTGTCGGAATACCCGTAAATGCCCCAGATGTGGACCCCAACACTGGTGACTCCACCAGTTGTGTAACCAAGCAAAACCAGGTGCAGAAGTCAGAAGTATTCAACAGACTTAGCAGACTACACTACCGACAGATGGACTTCAACTGCACTTCACCCAGCTGACCTCCCAGACTTGAATACTCTCGATCAGCAGACCATTATTCCAAGCTGACCGTAGATTTAGTTCCACATGATTGTCGATATAAAATCACATTTTGACAAATCTTCACCTTGACTTGAACTCTCATTCAACCCAACCATATTGGATAATTCTGTATTGTACCAGATGCATTCGTCAATGCCAGGATTTACTATAGCAAATTTCTCCATAGAATCCAATCAGCGAATCTGCCATTGGTGAGAGTCAACTTTGCTATCATTTCATGCGTATTTTACCCCCTATTTATGGCTTATTCGATATGGGTTTGAGTAGTTTAGAGGGTTTTATAGGCACATTTCACCACGAGTTGAATCACGAGACAGAAAGATGTTTATGTCCGAAAATCTCAACGTTTTTAAGTGAATTGTGTGGGTTTGTTGGCATTTGTCATTCTTGGGTATGTGATTATTTTTGTTACAGATATAGCGTGATAGAGGGCGTGACAAGAAGCACAACGTGATGAGAATCGACTAAAACAGAGTTCAGGAGTGGAAATTACGCGACATTGGTTCAAGATAAAAGTTATTATTATTACCAAAGAAAGAGAAAAAAGCGAGTAAAGTGATATGCAGAAGAGGTTCGGGAAATTCTAAGGTGGAGACTCTGTTGTGGAGAGACACTAGTGCGGCTTCATCTAGACCACATATTTTCATTGCAGAATGAAACTGTGTGGTCTAGATGAAGCCACATAGGTGACTCTTATATGAGAGTCTCCACCTTAGAATTTTCCGAAGAGGCTCACGCCCACGCCTCCATTGGCTGAAATTAATGTGGTCAAAGTGGGTGCACGCCAGCCGCATGAATTATCGGGAAATTAATCATCTGGGTCGATTTGTGACTCATCAAAAGCCATTTATGTCAATTTTTTACACAGATTCTATAGAACAATTTTATTTTTCTCTACAATATTTTTTTTCTTTCCATTAGAATAAATTTTTTTTGTTGCCAAAATTCCCTTAGAACAACAACATTTTTCTTCCGTTGTTTTGCGATTAGTACACAATGAAGTGACGATTCAAGCGATGAATTCCTTCAATCTTTATTGATAATTTTATTTAGCTTTTTATGATGCCTATTATTCATTTCTTTATGAATTTCGGCAATTTTATTATCATTATGCATAGCTAAATTTCTGATAGGTAAATTATGTGATGGAACACCGAAATTAATGCCTGAACGATGATCTAAGGGTGAGTAGGGCATAAAAGTTGAATCTTTTGAATGTTTGTGTTCTAAAACTTGAACTTAATGCTATTAGTGGAGTAGCTAACAATTAATTGATCACACACGAACTTTATACATGTATTTTGCGAGAGAGTGTGCGATATAGGGTTTTAGAATTTTCATACACGAACTAGTCGAGTTTTTCGAAGCCTGTCCCTTGGTAAAGTTTTTCTAGTTAAGCCGTGAACTCGGTGGATACGGAGCGTCTCATTGTTCTTCATCATGTTAGGTCAATTAGGGTAACTAGGTAGTGATATTAGCGCCTAGGGACCAGTTTAGGAGATCGCACCCACAAACACATTCATTAGAAGCTATTGGTTGGTTGGTCGGTTTAGGCTCGTACCTAGTGATTCAATAAAGATATTGAGAGTTGTGTTCGTGACCATAGTTTGTCTATTCCATTTATCATATATTTTAACATTATCATTTTTATTTCTCTGGACATAGATTACTCCACCAATATTTGTGAGACTAAACTAAATACGAGCGTGATTGTGATACTTGACTAATGATTCATAGGATACGACCTTGCTCGCCACTGTAGTGCTTCTGACCTGGTACTCTGCAGGTTAAAGTTGGACGTCACTGTTTTGGCCAGCATCCATCAGCTGAGTATCTAGACTTCAGATTATAAGCTCTTGATGTACAGCAAGTCCAGAAACAACTAAAACTTGCTATTTTGAACAGGTTTAGTAAGCATATCAACAGGATCCTTGGTGCTAATCTTCCGTACTTGAACCCTCTTCTCATCTTTAGGAAACGATACCTCACATCTATATGATTGGTCTCTCCTGATGACCCAGATCCTTAGCCAAACATATTGCACTCAAGTTGTCACAATATATCTCAGCTTGATCTTGATATAGCCCCAAATCATTGACTAATCCCTTCAACCAGATGCCCTACTTGGTTGCTTTAGTGAGAGCCATGTATTATGCCTAAGTAGACGATAAAGCTATTATTTCCTGAAGAGTTTCCTTCCAGCTGACCACTGAATTCCCCAATGTGAAAACATTAAATGTCATTGATTTCCTACTGTCCACATCACCTGCATAATCTGCATTATAGTACCTTGTAACCAGACCTTGAGCATCACCTCCATAAATGAGACCAACATCAGTTGTACCTTAAGGTACCTTAACATCATTTTCACAACTTTCCAGTGTTCCTTTCCAAGGTGAGCCATAAACCAACTGACAACATTGACTGCCTGAGCCCAATCAGGCCTAATGCAAACCATAGCATACATTAAACTGCCCACTGCACTAGCATAAGGAACCTTTGACATGTATTCATTCTCATTCGCTGATTGTGAAGCATAAACAGATAAATGAACATTGGATGCCACGGGAGTATCGATTAGTATATCAGCAGACAAGCCAAACATGGCCAAAATCTTCTGTACATAACCCCCTGGAGATAAGAACAACTTCCACTGTTAGGAAATCACTAGTTTAACGCAGCGGAATTTAAAATTTGATTTCCTTTTTCTAGATCATTCTTTGTTTAATGCAATAAACACGTTACTTAGTTCGACGGTTATACCTTGATGATCTACTAGATCGTCGCTTTGACCGTCAACGGAGAGTAGTTCAATGCGCAAGCCGTCCACGCGTCCGGCCTCTATCGCTAATCCACACGAACCCCTTGCCGGAATCCTCCTTGGATTGCTATCAGAAAAACTCCGGTTGCTAGACCGGACCTTTTCTTCCCTCACAAACTCACTATGAAAGGCTCTCCATTTTACACAAGAATTATGAACTCTTGCAATTGTGTTGTACAAAAGAGCTTGACACCCACTTCCTTTATATAGAGGAGGTGGCGCCCCATATGATGTGTGGAGGAGAAGAAAACCTTTTTCCAATAAAATAAGGAAAATCAACTAGATTGATTTATCTCTTTAATTATAATTTATTTTGTTATTGATTATAATTATCTTATTACCATAAATCTATTTTTCCAAAATCAATTAATATCTTATATTAATATTATGGCAATCTTTATTAATTAAAGTGCACAATCCAAGTGTATTTCATACACTTAAAAGTGGCGCCCCATTAGTCAACTAATTGACTTCCGGAATATTCTTTAATTAATCTAATTTATATATAATTAATATCTTGTATTTAATTTATAAATAAATACCACCATATTAATTTACCACTATAACCTTTATAGTCTAGAGATAAACTTTCCTTATTTGGTTATCAACTATAACCGCATTTTAATCCGACTCGAGGTTCATATGTGTGTGACCCGATAGGCTTCCGAATATGTTGGCCGTAGACACAAAGTGCAATTTACTAAAATGCCCTTCATACCTAACGATCACGGGATAGCGTCTAGCAAAGACACCGTGACCCCAATTATCGGAAGAGTCAAAAGCAATGACTACTCCCTTTCATGTGAAGCAGTTACCGTGTAACTTACAATCCTATCGCTGTAATAATATCCATACGATCGTATCTCGAGTGTCAATACATTGACGATCGTATCTTATAATCTGGATATCAAGCTCTCTCGGAATAACACATTTACTGCCACTTTGGAAAGATTCTCGAGAGCTAGACATTCCTTATAAGAAGGCCATTTCGGATATTCGATCCCAAACATAGGATACGCGATTCCCGGACGACCAATCAGGTATACTCCGCATGCTTCAATATCATACCCAATCACTACCGCATGATCGCCCCGTGGTTAGGAGAAATCTCAATAGTGTCAAAGCATGACAATCCACACCGTGATGCCACGAAGACTCCGGTCAAAAGGATAATTACACAACCGCCACATTGTGTGACACTTAATGTAAGTGGGTCAGTCTAACGTATGAATTCTCTAATACATGTCCACGTACAGTCCAAGTGTCTCTACACTTCGATAGACGAGATCTATCCCTACCTTCTAAAAGATAGAAGACATCCAATACGTGCTAGTCTGATTATACTATCAATGTCCCATTTGATAATACATAAGACTAGAGACATTTAAGTACCAACCTTGTTATAGTGATTAGAGATCTCATCAACCATAATCACTATCATGGTTTCTCTATCACAGATTGATACTAGGGACGTTACTATATATGCACAACAAATAATATGAAGATAAACAATATATAATAACATAAGTGCTTTTATTAATCATAATAAAGTTATTACATGAACTAAATGGACTGTAAACGACCCGACCCGGTCGGATCCGGTCCAACCCGATTGGGTTTAGGACATCTTTCCAACAATCTCCCACTTGGCCTAAAGCCAATCACCCATATGCCTAAGCCCGTGCAAGTGAACATGTTTCTCATGCTTAGCTTGAGACAATGCCTTGGTTAACGGATCAGCTATGTTATCATCCGTGTGGACTTTCTCTATCTTTACATCTCCTCTATCTACTATCTCTCTAATCAAGTGATAGCGCCGTAGCACATGTTTGGACTTCTGATGAGACCTTGGTTCCTTTGACTAAGATATCGCTCCATTATTATCACAAGATGAGGCCTTTGGACCTTCAATGGAGGGAACCACACCAAGTTCAGTAATGAACTTCTTCATCCAAACTGTTTCATTTTCTGCCTCCGAGGTCGCTATGTATTCGGCTTCCGTTGTAGAGTCGCAGTAGTCTCCGCTTGGAACTCTTCCACTCACCGCCCGCCCGTTAAGCATGAAAACAAATCCATTGTGACTTAAAGTCATCTTTGTCGCTTTTAAGCGGCATCCGTGTAACCTCGTAATACTAAATCATCATTCCCGAAAACCAAGAACATATCCTAGTATGTCTCAAGTACTTGAGGATATTCTTTCTGACAATCCGGTGACCATCACTGGATTGGACCGGTACCTACTAGTCATACTAAAGAGGGTACGAGACATCGGTCTTGTGCATAACATGGCATACATGATAGACCCGATTGCCGAAGCATAAGGGACTTTACTCATTTGTGCCATTTCCTCCTCTGTCTTAGGACTCATTCCCTTTGACAGGTAGACCCCATGTGACATGGGCAGCAATCCTTTCTTGGTGCTCCATCTTTGAATCTCTTCAAAGATCTTGTCTATGTAGGTGGATTGCGACGGACCAAGCAATCTTTTAGATCTATCTCTATAGATCTTTATTCCTAGAATATAATTTGCATCACCCAAGTCCTTCATAGAGAAGTTCTTGGATAACCAAGCTTTGACTGATTGTAACATAGGCACATCATTCCCTATGAGCAATATGTCATCTACATAAAGCACTAAGAACACAATGGCACTCCCACTAACCTTCTTGTAAACACAGGGCTCATCTTCGTTCTTGATGAAATCAAACTGTTTGATTATCTCATCAAAGCGAAGATTCCAACTCTTAGAAGCTTGCTTTAATCCATAAATGGATCTTTGCAGTTTACATACCATCCCAGCGTCATTGGTTGTGAAACCCTCAGGCTGTGTCATATACACTTCCTCAGACAGGTTCCCGTTAAGGAAAGCTGTTTTCACATCCATCTGCCAGATTTCGTAATCATGGTATGCTGCAATAGTGAGTAAAATTCTAATGGATTTTAACATGGCAACCGGCGAAAAGGTTTCGTCATAGTCAACTCCTTGTCTTTGCTTATATCCTTTTGCCACTAACCTAGCCTTGTAGGTAGTCACGTTACCGTCCATGTCGGTCTTTCTCTTAAAGACCCATTTGCACCCTATGGGAACTATTCCCTCAGGTGGATCAACTAAGTTCCAAACTTGGTTGTCTTTCATGGATTCCATTTCAGAATTCATGGCTTCCAACCATTTCTCTTTGTCATGCCTTAATAGCACTTCCTCATAAGTTCTAGGGTCCTCATCTTCCATGAGATACACGCCAGTGTACCTTTCGAGTTCACGGCGTTCCCTGGTGGATCTTCGAGGTACTAGTGTGTCTACGGTAGAGGGTGGCGCCACATTTATATGTGGTGTATCCTCTACTTCCATCAACGGACTGTTGTCCGTAAGTGGGTCTCGAATTTCTTCAAGATCAATTTTACTCCCACTGACCCTATCCAGAATAAACTCTTTCTCCAGAAAGTGGCCAGTCCTGGCAACAAACACCTTTTGTTCCTCAGGGTGGTAAAATTGGTACCCTTTGGTTTCCCTAAGATAACCCACAAATAGACATTTGTCAGATCTAGGTTCCAATTTGTCAGGCATGGTCCCTTTCACATAAACGGGATGTTAAGGGTGATTTTATATGATTTATATCGTTATATTTTGTAATGATTTCCTCCATATTCATATAATTTGCATAGAAATTAAGGGTTTAATCAAATTATTGAGCAAATGAGTTTTAAAAGTAATTAAGTGTAAACTTGAGCTAATTTCATGATTTTATTGGTAATTATCTATGGTTTTACACTTTGCGTGTTCTTATGGTTTTGAAGGTACATTTACATGTCATGGAGAGGGATGAAAGGAGCTTAAAATATGTTCAAGTGATGATTTGCGTGGAAGGAAAGAGATAGAGATGAAGTTGGATTGAAGATCAAGATGAATTTGGAAGAAAAGGACTGGACGAGCGTCCAAATACCTGAACTGGCGTCCAGAGGAGCAATTGGATTCAGGAAGCTGAGATGTTAACTGAACGTGCGTTTAAAGTCCCGTCCATTTGGACGGGTGTTTGAAATTCTGGACGGGCGTCCGGGTTGAAGAAGTTTGATTCAGAGTTTTGACAAATCTGATGAACGAGCGTCCAAGTTTACTAAGGACGGGCGTCTGACGTGACTCGGCCCGATTCAAAGATTTTACTGAAGACTGGACGTGCGTCCACTCATCCAGACGGGCGTCCAAGCGCCGCCTCAGCCTAAACCGACTTCAAAACTTATAAATAGTCGCGTTTTTCTGAACCCTAACAACACAATTCGATCCCTGTCCGCCCCAGGCCCCATGGGGGCGCCCTAGCTGCGTTTCCCTGCTACCAAGAACACAAATTCTTCTACTTTTTATTTATATTATTTGCATATCAACAATGAATAGAGGCTAAGAAATTTGAACAAGCCTTGTGAAGCCGATCGTGCAGCGTTTTGATTTCGATTCTTGGATGCTTTGTGAGTTTTAATTAAAGTTTGTTTCTTTATTATGTGTTTATTTGTTATGCAATTTATATCGAGAGATGGTTGCTTTGTGATGTTTAACGTTTGATGAAAATCATTGTTAGACCTAGATCACCGTAGTAAAGATGAGATTTTTAACCTAAAAATAACGAGAGTTGCTAGGTTAATTTTCTAGGTTGCTAGATTGAGAAATCTTACACCTTTGTTATGAAAGCGTTAATCTTTAAGATCGAGAGTTGAAAGATTAATAGACAAATTATCTACGAGAGTAGGAATTCATACATTTGATAGGTCAACCACATCTTTATTAAATCTTCACTAAACGATCTAGAGTAGAAATTGAGGGTTGCGGGATAGGTGGATCATTGCTTGTTCTTCGTTAAAATTAATTGAGATTATCTTTGTGCCTTGTTCTTCGTTGCTATTTTAGGATTTTATTTTTCGTTTTAGGTTATAGATAGAATAGAGTTACTTTTTGTTCGCAATTATCTTTCCTGGCTTTGGATTGACAACCCTCTGTCCAGTTTATTGTTTTCCTTTTTAGTTTCGTTTTGTGTCGTGACAATTTAAAAGAATTAATTAACTAGATAAACAACCTTGATTCCCTGAGATCGACTCCGGTATCAACCTCTATACTACGATCCCTACATTTGGAGTATACCGGATTTATAAATTTATCACTTGATTATTTTGCTTAGATAAAATCCGAGACACGGGACATCCCCAAGGCTTCATGTAACCTAGTGTTGGTTTCTTCCCTTTGAACACTTCATAGGGAGTGGACTCAACTTTCTTTGATGGAACTCGATTCAGTGTATAGGATGCGGTTTCAAGGGCATACCCCCAAAACGATTTTGGAAGAACTGCGTAGCTCATCATGGATCGTACCATGTCTAACAAGGTGCGGTTCCTCCTCTCAGACACGCCATTCATCTGTGGCGTCCCGAGAGGGGTCCATTCAGGTAGAATCCTATTCTCCTTCAAATAATCTTGAAACTCTCCATCTAGGTATTCTCCACCTCGATCGGATCGAAATGTTTTGATTTCTTTACCTAGTTGTTTCTCCACTTCACTTCTGAATTCCTTGAACTTTTCAAAGGCTTCAGACTTATACTTCATTAAGTATATATAACCATAACGAGAACGGTCATCAGTGAAAGTGATAAAATAAGAGTATCCTCCCTTGGCTTGAATTGACATTGGGCCACATACATCAGTATGTATGAGCTCAAGCAATTCGTTGGATCTTATCCCTTTGCCACTAAAAGGTGACTTTTTCATCTTGCCAAGTAAACAAGCTTCGCATGTATCAAACGATTCGTAATCGAATTGATCCAACATTCCATCTTTATGGAGTTTGGAAATGCGATTCTTATTTATATGACCAAGTCTATAATGCCATAAGTAGGATTCATTCAAGTCATTTGTTTTGGCTTTCTTGTTATTTATATTAAGTACGTCAACATTCATATCTAATATGTAGAGACCATTTCTAAGTATGCCAGTACCATAAAAGATTCCATCACGTGAAAAAGAACAACATTTATTCTCAAACGTAAAAGAAAATCCATCAACATCTAATGCGAGAAATAGAAATAATGCTCTTCGTAAGAGCAGGAACAAAATAATGATTATTGAGTTCTAGTACTAGCCCCTTTGGGCAATGGAAGAAAATAAACTCCTACGGCGGCGGCAGCAAGCAACGAACTTGCTCCATTTCCAACGCGTAGGTCCACCTCTCCTTTCCTTAGATTTCTAGTTCTTCTTAGTGCCTGCATATTCGTACAAATATGAGAACCACAACCGAAGATCTAATACCCAAAGTGGTTAGACTTAGAAGAAGTAATGTTGATCTCAATCATAAATATACCTGAAGTCGAAGCATCAGAATGCTTCTTCTTGGTACACAAGAAGCCTTTGCAATTTCTCCTCTAATGTCCGGTCTCACCGCAATGGAAGCAAGCATCCTTGGATTTGTCTTTTGCTATCTTAGGCGTTGGCTTAGGTGTAGCCTTCGCCTTCTTGGACTTTTTCTGGGCTTTTGCCTTGCCCTTGCTTGAAGTGACCCGGCAACACTTGCTTTCCCTTCCCCCGCGGTGCCCGCAGTGATCTTCAACATGTTCAATAACTCCGCAAGGGAGCAATATATCTTGTTCATGTGATAGTTCATCACGAACTGCGAGAATGAATCAGGTAGAGATTGCAGAATCAAGTCAATACTCAACTCTCGTTCCAACTTGTGGCCCGGCTTCCCAAGCCTCTCTATGTACCCGATCATCTTAAGCACGTGTGACCTACAAGAGATCCCAGATGCCATCTTACAACTAAACAGGGGCCTTCGAGACCTCGTGCACTCCTCAAAGGTGCGACCGAGAAGCATAAAGTTCCTTTAGGTGGACCATGATAGAGTAGGCGTCCATAGACTCATCTTTGTTTCTGCGATTCGGTGTCATAGAAGCAAGCATGATACATATAGCATCGATCTTGTCGAGCGATTGCTTGTTGTACTTCTCGACAACATCTCTGGGCCGAACCCTCGGCGGGCTTTTTCGGTAGGGCCTCGCCCAAGACATAGCCAATCTTCTCGTGCCTCAAAACGATTTTGAGGTTCCTTTCCCAATCGAGAAAATTAGTTTCGTCAAGCTTGTTTTCGATGATAAAACGAAGGTTCAATTTGTTCGACATTTTTCTACAACAATAAATAAAGATAGAATAAGTAAAATTCATGTATGTAAAACCCTAAATTTGCATTTAAAAATTTCCTAAGGTTTTACTCCCACTAGCCAACTATTCCCAATTAGCTTTCAAGAATTTGACTAATTCTTTAGTGGCTGGGATCCAATCTAGTCGCCTTAATCCCCGACGGTGGTCGATCAATCTCGGCAATTTCGAAAAGTAGGTACTCCTACCAGTCGCATCATATGCGATTCCCAGTGGTTGACTGGTCAACTCTTTGTGATCCGCATCTCTACATGTGGCGATCAACCCTTGTCTCTAAAGTCAGACGGCCCTGACGGTGGCCAATCACCGAAAGACTTCAGTCGAGTCATAACCCGATATTCATGAGATCTCGTGATGATCATATCTCGATAATAACGATATTCCCATGGTAGGTCAACTCCCAGCGGTGGTCGATCAGTTGGATCCGAACAAAGACTCTTCACTGTCATTATAATATCGGGAGACAATTTTGGCTCGATTTTTGGCGTGGGAATAATTTTAAATTAATTCACTTAATTAATTTGGTTTAATTATGGTCTCATCTACTATGTGCAGATTACTACGATATCATATAAAGTAAAACATACACAACATTCCGAGCATAAAATAACCGGTATGATCATGGACTTTTCCTAGGTGCGGTTTCGAATACAAACTGACGAAACCGCGAGTCACAAACTAAGGGTATCTGCAACCGCCAATAGGATCTTTATTGCTGTACGCCAATGGGTTCTTTATCTCTCCTTGGTCTTCAACTTCTTGCTCCATTCTTGTTACATAATAAATAATTACACCCGCCGCACACGGGGGGGAGCTAACGGGAATGAGATAATTGCAAAAGTAAACTAGGTCACGTTCTTCATAACGGCCTAGGACAATTTTTCAAAAACCAACATAAAGAAAACATTCCCATCTATCCTATTGGTCGAGTCCATGATCAATCGGGGTCCATATAATCACATTATATCTACACATCTAATCCATACAATTTTATCTTATGAAAAAGATTAAATTCTAATTTTAACTACTAATGCGTCTTTATTTTATCACATCAAATAATTAAATAACTTTTAAATAATTATATGACTTAATCGAAAATTAAAATTAACATTTAATTTTAAATCGATTTTAATTTCAATTAAATTTGAACTATTTAAAATAAAATTAAAATTATAAAGTCTCCTATTTGTTTCCTTTCCAAAACTAAGTTTAGCTTAGGCCTGGCCACTTTCCAAAATCAAAATTTTGGAAGTGGCCTAGGCCTAGGTCTTTTACAAATCAATTATTTGAAAAGAGCGCAGCAGCTATTCCAAATCAAATATTTGGAAAGGCCAAATTATTTTAGTCTCAGGCCCAGCCACTTTCCAAAATCAAAATTTTAGAAGTGGCACAGCTAAGCCTTTACAAATCAAATATTTGAAAGGGCTCAGCGCTATTCCAAATCAAATATTTGGAAAGGCCAAATAATTTTAGTTTAGGCTTCGCCACTTTCCAAAATCAAAATTTTGGAAGTGGCACTGAGCCAGGTCTTTACAAATCAAATATTTGAAAGGGCTCAGCCTATTCCAAATCAAAATTTGGAAAGGCCAACATGCCATATGGTTTCCCAATGGTCCAAACTATTTGAACCATTGGTTGGCCATATGACACAACTAAACAAACGAGATATCTATACACAATAAAATATCACAAAACGAATAGGGCTGATCTCCCCCATTGGAAGAAGAGAGCCGACGGATGGCAGCCCGAAGACCACCGCCGCCGCCGCCGCAGCTGAGGGATGGGGGCGGCGCCAGTCGGCCGACCCCCATAAACCCTTTTTTTTTGTTTTAACGTTTTGTGATTTAAATCTTGCATCTATCGATTAAACTACTACGCAATTAATTTATGCTTATTGCTTAAACTCGAAGTCTGTCTCTGATACCACTGTTAGGAAATCACTAGTTTAACGCAGCGGAATTTAAAATTTGATTTCCTTTTTCTAGATCGTTCTTCGTTTAATGCAATAAACACGTTAAGTAGTTCGACGGTTATATATACCTTGATGATCTACTAGATCGTCGCTTTGACCGTCAACGGAGAGTAGTTCAATGCGCAAGCCGTCCACGCGTCCGGCCTCTATCGCTAATCCACACGAACCCCTTGCCGGAATCCTCCTTGGATTGCTATCAGAAAAACTCCGGTCGCTAGATCGGACCTTTTCTTCCTCACAAACTCACTATGGAAGGCTCTCTATTTTACACAAGAATTATGAACTCTTGCAATTGTGTTATACAAAAGAGCTTGACACCCACTTCCTTTATATAGAGGAGGTGGCGCCCCATATGATGTGTGGAGGAGAAGAAAACCTTTTTCCAATAAAATAAGGAAAATCAACTAGATTGATTTATCTCTTTAATTATAATTTATTTAGCCAATATCCTATATTGATTATAATTATCTTATTACCATAAATCTATTTTTCCAAAATCAATTAATATCTTATATTAATATTATGGCAATCTTTATTAATTAAAATGCACAATCCAAGTGTATCTCATACACTTAAAAGTGGCGCCCCATTAGTCAACTAATTGACTTCCGGAATATTCTTTAATTAATCTAATTTATATATAATTAATATCTTGTATTTAATTTATAAATAAATACCACCATATTAATTTACCACTATAACCTTTATAGTCTAGAGATAAACTTTCCTTATTTGGTTATCAACTATAACCGCATTTTAATCCGACTCGAGGTTCATATGTGTGTGACCCGATAGGCTTCCGAATATGTTGGCCGTAGACACAAAGTGCAATTTACTAAAATGCCCTTCATATCTAACGATCACGGGATAGCGTCTAGCAGCACACCGTGACCCCCAATTATCGGAAGAGTCAAAATCAATGACTACTACCTTTCATGTGAAGCAGTTACCGTGTAACTTACAATCCTATCGCTGTAATAATATCCATACGATCGTATCTCGAGTGTCAATACATTGACGATCGTATCTTATAATCTGGATATCAAGCTCTCTCGGAATAACACATTTACTGCCACTTTGCAAAGATTCTCGAGAGCTAGACATTCCTTATAAGAAGGCCATTTCGGATATTCGATCCCAAACATAGGATACGCGATTCCCGGACGACCAATCATGTATACTCCGCATGCTTCAATATCATACCCAATCACTACCGCATGATCGCCCCGTGGTTAGGAGAAATCTCAATAGTGTCAAAGCATGACAATCCACACCGTGATGCCACGAAGACTCCGGTCAAAAGGATAATTACACAACCGCCACATAGTGTGACACTTAATATAAGTGGGTCGGTCTTACGTCACGCATTCTCTAATACACGCCCACGCATACCCAAGTGTCTCTACACTTCGATAGAGCGAGATCTATCCCTACCTTCTAAAAGATAGAAGACATCCAATACGTGCTTGTCTGATTATACTATCAATGTCGCATTTGATAATACATAAGACTAGAGACATTTAAGTACCAACCTTGTTATAGTGATTAGAGATCTCATCAACCATAATCACTATCATGGTTTCTCTATCACAGATTGATACTAGGGACGTTACTATATATGCACAACAAATAATATGAAGATAAACAATATATAATAACATAAGTGCTTTTATTAATCATAATAAAGTTATTACATGAACTAAATGGACTGTAAACGACCCGACCCGGTCGGATCCGGTCCAACCCGATTGGGTTTAGGACACCTTTCCAACATCCACTAACTCCTATCTCTAAAGATCTCCATCCCCAAAATCTTCTTGACTACACCCAAATCCTTCATTTCAAATTTAGAAGTGAGTAGGAATTTCAGACTCTGAATATCAGACTTTTCCCTTGCAGCTGTCAACATGTCCTACACATACAAAACAAGATAAACATATGAACCATCTCTTAGATGACTGTGATACACATTTAGTCATATGGACTTTTGTTATAACCAAGTTGAATCATATAATTGTCAAATCTTTTATACCTCTGCATTGGAGCTTGCTTCAGTTTATACAATGACTTCTTCAACTTGCAAACAAACCCTTCATTGCCAAGAACTTGGAACCCCTCTGAGTCGTGTATATCTCCTTATTTACCTCACTATGTAGAAAGACTGTCTTCACATTCAACTGCTCAAGTTCAAAATCATGCGGTGCCACCATTTCTATTAACACCCTAATGGAAGTATGTCTGACCACTGCTGAGAAAATCTCATCAAAGTCCACCATTTCCGTCTGACGGAACCCTCTTGCAACCAAATGTGCCTTATAGAAGAATCCTTCTTTAGATGCCATTCATTTCTTCTTTTTGAAAACCCATTTTCAAGTAACATCGCTCCTGCCCTATGGATGTTTGACCACATCCCAAGTCTGATTATTCAGTAATGACTCCATCTCATTTCCCCTGCCAACAAACCATTAAGACGACTCAGAACATATCACTGCTTCCATGTAAGTAGATGGTTCAGAACCATCCACTTCCTCTGCAACTTGATGAGCATATCCAACCATATCATCAAACCCATACCTCTTAGGAGGTAACCCAACATTATTCCTTCTAGCTCCGCTGACAGCTATACTTTGTTGACTAACATCCCCTGTTTGATGCTCAGCTGACCTCCGTTCATCTGACTTGCTTGGATCAGATTATGGTAGATGACTTACCAGACCAGATGAGTGCTGACTATCAGTTGAGTGTTGCGGCTCAGCTGAATCCACCTGAAGCTCCACCTCTTTGTTAGCTCTCTCAGATTTCAGTAATGGTTTCAAATTCACCAGCTCCTCCGCTAATGAGTTGAGCATATAGTTCTCATAAAAAAACAACATCTCTACTGAGAATAATTCTGTTCTCTTCTGATTACCAGATTCTATAGACTTTCACCCCATCTACGTACCCTACAAACACTCCCTTCTTGGTCCTTGGCTCTGGCTTACCATCACTTAAATGATAGTAGACTGTGCTTCCAAAACCCATAGAACTGAGTAGTCAGTAGGTTTTCCTGACCACACCTCACTTGGTGTCTTGAGATTGATCATATGTGAGGTCTCCCGTTGATTAAGTAGTCTTGAGAACGAATGTAATCAAGTGATGACTTTATGCCATGTTCCCCTTTAAAGAACTTTCCCCTATGAAGTTTCTCAAACACACAATGCTCACAAAATTCTAGATGCTTGAACTTACATCCCCCAAGACCACTTTGAGACAAAACCAACATCCATTTTTCACCCATGTGACTCAATCTCACATGCCATAAATTAGTCAGCTGTGACTGGTGAACCTCAACAGATGCCACAGCAGCAGACCCTGACATAGTTGACCCTTGTAGAATATACAAGGTTCCCTTCTGGACTCCCTTGAGAACCATAGCTGAGTCTTTGTAGACATTCAACACTCCACCTTCACCCTTGAAATTTAACCCATTGTTGTATATTAGACAAAGAGATACTTAATTCTTGGTCATCTGTGGAACATGTCTAACATCCCTCAGTGTGCAGAATATTTAATCCTCTGTCCTTACCTGCACCGATCCAATCCCAACTACCTTACAGACCTTGTTGTTGGCCATAGAAATATGCCCTCCATCTATTTGCTAAAAGCTTGAGAACCACTCCCTGTGTGGACAAATACGATAGTTTGCTCCAGAGTCCAGAATCCTCATGATGTGCTGACTCCCCTGCCACCAGAACCATGTCCTCATCTGAGTCATTCCCATCTACCACAACAGTTGTGCCAAAACTACTCTCATCTTGTTTCTTTCTCCTTGGAAAATTGGACTTCCAATGTCCTTACTCCTTATAGAATTATTGCAGACATATGTGGACTTAGGACCTTTGGACCCTGTCTACTTGGATTTCTTCTTTTCAGACTTCCTATGCTTTTCTCATTCTTTCTTTATTATCTAGCCAACCATCGCACCTGCTATGCCCTCTTTCTTGCCTTATGTCTCAGCTCCTTGCAAGCAAGGCTGACCTTACATCCCCCAAAGCCACTGTATCTTTCCCAACTATGAAGGACTGCACAAAGTTCTCATATGATGCCCGTAAAGACTCCAACAAGATTAGAGTTGCATCTTCATCCTCAGTATTCACATAAATATTACTCAAATCTAGCAATATTGCGTTCAGCTGATCAAGATGATCTCTTAGATAAGCCCCCTCATGCATACTCAGGTGGAACAACCTCTTTCTCAGCAGCAACAATTGTTGGTCAATGACTTAGTCATATACATGCTTTCTAGCTTTGAGCATAATTTGGTAGCGGTGTCCTCTTCAACAATTTCTGTGATAACATCATCTGAAAAACACAATATGATGGTTGAATTTTCTTCCTTATCATGTTTGGCAGCATCATCGGAACTGGCATCCCCTCGACTAGTTAAAAGAGTCCACAACCCTGTATGCTTTAACAAGGCCCGCATCTTGATCTTCCACAGACTGAAACTGTTTCTTCCCGTAAATTTGTCAATATTAACGTTAATTGTCGACATCCTTCTTGCTAAAGAACAGACTTTTAATCACAAAATCCTAGCACCGGTCACGGTCTTGGTGAAGATTAAACTCCGTTCAACTACAGATTCACACAGAACCTCTCCATGATACCAGTTTATTAAAAACAAAGGATTATGAATTTTACCACCCAAGAAAGAACAAACACAGAAGCAATTCAAATTGGCAACTGACAAATAACAAAAACAAGAAGAATACATGATTTTACGTGGTTTCCAGCGTAGTTTTGACTACTCCATGAATAGAAACGGAGATATAATTCATCATGCACAGAAATATATGAAGATTCATACTTTACATTGATTACACCATTGGGTATTTATTGACTAGGAATCCTAAACCTTAACCGCCATTAAGTCTTGTCGGAATTCCCATAAATGTCCAAGATATGGACCCCAGCACAGCTGACTCCACAAGTTGTTTAACCAAGAAAAACCAAATGCAGAACTCGGCAGTACTCAACATTAAGTCTTGTCGGAATTCCCATAATTTTCCGTTGTTGTTTTCAAGAAGCTGGAAATGAGAGTGGTTCTCCCTCCAACGTGACCTCTTGCCAATAGAACATTTGGTACCGGCTAAGGTGAACATTTTCGGTTGGGAAAAAAAGCTTTCACAAGTTGCAACACGTACCAACATTGTTAAGTGTGTAGTTGCAAATTTCAGTGAACAATGCCCTTTTTGTGACTTGATGGATGAGATTACTTCACACATTAACAAAAATAAGTCTTTTTGTGACGAAAATAAATGTCACTAAAAGTGCGATTTTTTGTCACTATAAGCCTTTTTTGATGAAAAACTTTTTTGTGACAATTGTCGCATATGTGCTGTCGCTAAGTATTGTATTGGTCACAAAAGAGTAGTCTATTGTGACGAAAGTCACTAAATCTTTCTAGATCTTTACTGACTGTTGTCACTAAAGCTTTACAAATGTTCAGTGACTGTAGTCACTATATAGCACAACATGTGACAATACTTATGTCACAGAAGACTCCAGAATTCATCACTGTATTGTTTTAGGGACAGAAGGCTAGAAACACATTTTTCTCTTTAATGACAAACACTTTTTCACTAGAAGTCATCATTTTTTAAATATAATAATAATAATAATAATGAAAATTACATTTAAATAATAATAATAGGAATAATCTACATATACTCTACTAATATATATACCTATACCACAGAAAAGAATAAAAAGTTAATATACACACTAAATCAACTATTAAACACCAAAATAAAGAGATAAATATTTAAACACAGTTTTTGAAAATATATTTAAACTATTTTTTAATGTCGAAATTAATTTTATACAAAAGTTTAGCATTCACTTATCAGAAAAAATAATCAAAAAAAACATTGTTTGTCTTACTCATTTAAAGAATTAAATAATTGCTAATAAATCTAAACTAGTCGAAAAACTTTAACCGGACATCATTTTACGCAAGAACATTTGCAGAAAGTTTCCTCAACGAGGGCAAGACCAAATAGTTCAATAAAAGCAGGATTAATAAAGACGGCCTGCAAAATGGTTCAATCAACGGGAATCCTAAAACAGTAAATGAAAAGATTCCAGTAAGTACATCAACCACCAAAAGGCACCAAGGATTCCCGAAAACAACTACTCACCAAAAAGAAGAAGCTACTAGATGGTCCAGGTTTACTTATTCAGACTTCTTTTGTGATTCGATGTTGGTGGGCTTGGGACACACTTCTGACAGTAGCACCTATGACTATGGGAGCTTTGTTGATCTATCCACAAAATGCACCAGAAAGTGGTGGCAGATCAGAAAAAATCCCCCTATTATATTATTATTATTATATTATTGACTGCCATTAGAAAAGCTACCAAGATATGTGTATAATTTACACTTATCTTTAACAAGTAAAGCTTTTAGATGATGAGGTAACTTATCAAAACTGAAACAACAATCCAACAGTTGTAATGAAAAGGGAAACGTCGAAAAGAAAAAAAATGTTCTGAATCCTAAAAAAATCAGTTACTGTAAACAAGTAACTCTTCTGTTTGTTATAAAACAGAGTTAGCTCCTTGTGATACCAGTAGTCTGGACACGAACATCACCTTCAGAAAATGTGATCAGTGAAGGATCAATGGAAGCAAGAAGGGCTGTTGGGTCATGAAGATACACACCTGAATCCATGTTACAACATGAGATCATAATTTCTTTTGTAAATTTTCTCTGGTACTTAAACGGCCCCCCACCCCTCAACCCCCGCCTCCAAAAAAAACCATCTTTCAGCTCATTTAGAAACAGAGAACAATGAATAAATTGCATTCAAGATCATGCACATAATGCATTAAAAAGATATACCATGTTGACATTTAAGTCACACCATGGAAGAACCTACATGGTTTCGGAATCAAGATGCTTCTATACTGGGAAGTTCACAAAAATCACATCTCCAGCATGTCTGAAAGAAGATGAAATATATACATTTAGTAACTACCAATTAACCCACTAAAAAAATACATTTATCAATTTTATTTCGTCCAGACTGATCTTTCTGATACACGAACATACCATACGGACAACTTTTCTTTCAATCTTGTAAGCTGAAAATATTCAGCAATTAGAATAAGTTTGAGTAAAGAAAAGAGAACAGAGAGTCTTTAAAATGTCAGTATTAAACTTTTAGTTTGTGTACGAAAATACCTAAGTTTCGTTCGTCCACGTATCATCTCATTTTCAACTTGGCAAAATACCTGAGCATTCTGTAAAGCAAAATAGAAAGTATTTTAGTTTGGCAACCCACAAAAAAACAGGCTGAATTTGCTTGTGTACTAATCCATGCATTGAAGGTACATCCATTTAGTATTAAAAAATGAACATAAAGCAAAATGGAGCTGTATGAAGGCATGGAAAACCAATGGTCAGTGGCCTGGTGCAAGTAAAATGCATTTATTATGTAAATATACCTAGTACCTGAAATCTGCCTGATTCCCTTTAGCCCCAAACTTTAGAATAGCTCAATTGTATAAAATGCATCAAAAGAAAGAAGACGTACAAATCAAATAAGTCTGTGAGCTTCCTGAGATCCACTAAGGAATTTCGGATGGAAAGAGGTATTAGACAAGGAGATCATCTTTCCCCGTTTCTTTTATAGCTTATTGCAGAGGCTCTTAATGTAATGATTTGCGAAGTGGTGCAGAAGAATTATGTAAAAGGGATATATTTGAACAAGGGAGGTCTAAAAATTTCTCACCTTCAATCCGCCGATGATGCCATATTTTTTGGAGAATGGGATATTGACAACCTCTTGAATGTTGGTAGAATTTTAAAGTTTTTTTCTACCGTTTCAGGGTTGCAAATAAATATGGGTAAGAGTAAATTGTTTGGTCTAAAGGTTTGTGACATGGAGCTTAGTAAGGGTGCGGATGCTTTGCATTGTAACTCGGGTTCTCTACCTTTTATGTATTTGGGTCTTCCTGTTGGGAAAAACATGAATAGAATCTCTTCTTGGCAGCCGATCATCAACAGGGTAAAGCAAAAATTAGCTGGGTGGAAAGCTAGACTCTTTTCTGTGGGAGGTAGATTGACACTGATCAAAGCAGTTATGGGGAGTCTACCCTTGTACTTTTTCATGCTCCTATTGCTGTGATACGCATCTTAGAACAATTGAGAGCTCAATTTTTTGGGGAGGGGGCAAGGGCGAGAGATACACTGCTTGGATTTCTTGGAACACAATTTTGAAGCAAAAATCGCTAGGGGGGCTTGGGGTGCAAAATATTGTCTTACTAGGAAATGGTGGTGGAGGTGGAAAACAGAAGATGGTGTGCTATGGAATGAAGTTATTAGTGCGTTGTATGGCAAGAAAGAAGGATTTAGTGAGGGATTCGGGAGGAGTTGAAAGGGTAAAGTGTGGTGCGGTATTGTAAAAAATGGGTTTCACGTTGAAAAGAAAGGGGTGAAACTTCTATCCACTGTTGGATGGAAGCTAGGCATGGGAAATAGAGTGAGATTTTGGAAAGATTCTTGGGTTGGGGAGCATACTCTTGAGGTAGATTTTCCGAGACTTTTTCGACTTGAGAAAGATAGTGAGTGTGTGGTGAGTGATAGAGGGAGGTTTGTAGAGGGGGTTTGGTGTTGGGATTAGGAGTGGAGAAGAGAGTTAAGAGGGAGAGAGTTGGGGGAATTTATTGATCTTGATGCTTTGCTCTCTTATGTATCACCCATTGCAGGCAATGTTGACACACCATTTTGGAGGCTTAGTTTCAATGGTATCTTTTCAGTGGCCCGGTTGAAGAAGATCATGCTTAATGTGTCAGCATTCGACGATCGTTCTATTTCTTTTTCTTGGAGGTGGAATGATGTTGTTCTGTCAAAAGTTAACATTTTTAATTGGAAGGTTGCACACAATCGAGTTCCCACACGCACTCATGTTGCAAGCAGAGGTATTGCGGTTGACAATCAATTATGTCCTTTCTGCAAGGAGGTGGATGAGGATATCTCACATTTATTTCTCTTTTGCTCATTTACCTCATATATTTGGTGCAAGATTTTTGCTTGGACTTCGATACCCAGATTGAATTTTACGGATTGGGATTCATTCTTCTGTTACATTCCTTTAGCAGCAAGACATGGTGAGAAATCTTTAATATGGGATGCTATCAAAAAGGTTGTTTTTTGGTCTATTTGGAAGGCTATAAACTCTGTTGTTTTTAACTCCATAGTTTCCAATGGCGACAATTTATTTGGAGAGATTCAAGGAAGAAGCTTCGCGTGGATAACTACAAGAAAAAGCAGCATCAACAACGATTGGACGACTTGGACAAACAATCCTCTTTCTTTGAGCAACAATAATGACTAGTTGGGTACTGAATCGTTGTTTGTTCGGTTTGGAGTTGTTGAGTTTGTCTTGTCTGTTTTTTAATTTGGTGAATTGGCATTTTCTACGGCTTAGATATATTTTTTGTAATTTGAACCTTTTGTTATCTAGCGTCTTGCTAGATTTTTATTAATAATATTTCTTGCTGTTAAAAAAAAAACTAAAAAGTCTGAACAAATAATTTTCATTATACGCCACTACTTGTAAAAAAGTACTAAACTGAAAAGGGACTAAAGAACAACATGCTTCATAAAACCTTTGGAAGGATCATAAAGATTCTTGCAACCTGTACGAGAATATGCTCTTCAAACCGAATACGTCACTTTACAATCAGGTGTTTTTGTAGAAATTAATGAGTTCATCCAACCATGATACTAATGTCCAGTTGAGAAAAACGCACCTACCATTGAGATTAGAATCCCCGAATGGACTGGAATCATTAGCATATCCAGAAATATCCTGAGACCTTATCTTCTTACAATTCAAAAAGTTGATCCAATTTACCGAACTCGGCTAGGATTTGACCAACGAGTTGATTGTCATTAAGTTGCCTAAACACATGGAACAAAAAAATTGATAGAAAGCAAAAGCTAAAAAGGACAAGTAAAGAGAAACCCTAAACTATGACTACTTACAAATAACTAAGCTTCGACATATTTCAGAGTTCAGGTGAAATTATACCCTTAAGTTTGTTACCATGGAGATACCTGAGCAAACCACTGAGCATACATAATTCAAGAAAAGAACCATATTAGATGAAATCAAATAACATAATTAGGGTTCATATGACCTATAAATAAAGGTGCATCTTCGACTTACAGATATTGCAAAAAACTTCATTCCAGAATATCTGCCTTGGTATCTCACCTGTAAGGGGGTTAAGAGCAAAGTCACTGTCACATTCAGCGCCTTCTGTTAGTATAGATAAAGGGAATATACTTCATTTAAACCAAAATTGCAAAGAAAAAAGATCCCACTATATGCTTTAAGAATATGGAAGTAAACGAAATACAAGGCATAAGATGTCGACTTACAGAATTATAAGGTTAGGAATTTGTGTATGTCACCATTAGTTAAAGCTGTTTGAGCTTTGAGATTGAAAATGGTATGTCACCATCAAGCAAGTTATCAGACAAATCCCTGCATAGAGAAGACATGCATCAGGAATTCACTGGTTGTTTTGCATTTGGTTTCTTATGGTATCATCGTTTTTTTTTTTGTTGTACTACTCTGAATTGTCATCTCTTCATATTATGTTTTGGAAGGTTTGGATCCTGTTTGTTGGTGGTAAGGTTGGGACTCTCCTTTTGTGCTTCAGGTGTCTACTATATTTGGGTTAGTACCTTTGTGTATAGTTGCTAATGGTGCTAGTATGACACTGTGAGGACTAAGTTTGTAGTGGTTTGTTTTGTTTGTTTAGAAACGAGGAAAGGATGCATATCATGGCTGTCATTCTTTTTATTCTTTAGATTTTGTGTAATTCATTGATTGAGGTGATGTTGATTAAGGAGCTCAGCTAGTGTTCGTATGATGGGATGTTGACAAGTTTTTGAAGATAAGAGGATGATAAGTTATCTAAGACATAAATTTTGGGTAATTCAGGACCAACTGACTCTTATTATTCCCAACTTAATTGACATTGATGTATTGGTGTAATCTGTGGTTCTTAAAAGCCTTGAAAATACATCTTTTGTGTAGGAGTTGCGGTCTCTGTTTTTAAGTTAGTTTTGAAGTTATTCAACGTTCCGTTGCTCAATATTACAACGTCTTTTGTTGCGGAAGAGCAGGCGTTGACCATCAATGATTCTAATGCATCTGGGATATGTTTCTAGGGTACTGATTTCTGCACAAGAATTAAAATTTTATGGCCTTCCAGTGGATCCTTTTCAATTTGTTATCCTAATCTATACTGCCAATTGCAATCATTTAGAGGCTTGTTGTTGCCTGGTTGACCTTGATCGTGAGGCTGATATCGATGGGAAGATGGTCCTTTCTTCAGTATCAACTTCTTTAGCATTAGCTGCTGGGGTTGGCATTGCAGAAGCTATTGTTCTCTTTGTTTGTAACGTCATGTTCCCGGACACCGAGTCCTTATCTGAAAAAGGAACGTTCGGCACGTATAATATAAAATAATTCTCATATTATACGTCAGTCTCTACTACGTCGTATCGAGTTAAGCAAAAAGGAAGCAAAAGACTCTGGTATATTTTTCCCAAACAACCAACAAGAAACTCAATATCTAAAGATAGAAAATGTAACATTTATTACATTAGAAAACCCAAACGAAATCTAAAATGTATGACATCCTCCAAAAAAACTAAAAAGAAATTACATAGTTCCCAAAGAAAAAACAAGTCTAGTATATAAATAAAAAACAGAAATAAATAAACGCTTCAACGTCGGTGTCCTCAAACGTTGTCATCAAAGTCTTCCTCGAACTCCGGATCTACCTGTTCATCTTCTCTCCCCCAAACTCATAGAAAAACAATGCATTTGAGGTAAGTACAATGTACTAAATAGGAGGTAGATGCTACAAATTAACTAAGGCTTATAATCAAGTTTTACACTTAATAAATTATCTTTGTGAGACCGACTCAATCTAGGGTTCACTTCATGTCCATCAACCTGTCATGACGTTTCTAGCTTAACTTATCTTGGTTACGTCAGCACTCAAGGGCACTACGAGAGGTGTATCCACCACGAGAGGGTGCCAACCAACAGTGGCTTGCACTGTTAGTCCCGGATTCCCTCAGTATGCATACACGTCCGATGAAGTTCCCTTGTCATTTGGCCGCTAGTAGGTCATGGAGTTATCCACTTGTCCGGACGAGTCACATAGCCAATGTTCAGATGTGCCTTATCAAAAGTGACATGACGTTTAATCTTGTTACTATGCAAGTATGTACTTATTATGTGTTATTAGCTAGCCACCGATAATGCTCACCTTAACAACTCTACTCCCTCACTTAGACAGCTAGACAACACATCCTATCAAGTAGACAGACATTGATGAACTCTAGTTCATCAAAGCACAAGCCCCTTCATGCCATTCCGACGTTCCCGAACTTCAACTCTCTTGAAGAGTACATTCGGTGCCGGAACTAAACGCATCAGAAGCTCAATAAAGGCTTGTTTATGTTTAATTAATGTTATAGGATCAAAGAACAACATTCAAGACTAGATTCATGGATTAAAACAAGTTAATCATAAATACAGGTCCAGTGCGCCCGTACTGAGCGTCTTGAAGCTCATCGAAACTCTCCGCTGAGCCAGTGCGTCCGCACTGGCTTTTGGTGCGTCCGCACCAAGCCTCTGAATGTAAAAATGGACTTTCTACCTACCGGGTGTCAAGATTAGCTTGCGGTGCATCCAGACTGAGTCTCTCGAACGTAATAGCGGACCTTACGCGCTTTCCAAGCGCGCCCAAGATCTGCCTTGCGCGTCCGTACCAAGCGCAGAAAACCCCAAAACTCAATTTTTCTACCCTTAAACGATCCCTACTCGTTTCCAAACATGTTCAACATCATTACACTCAGAAAATAGCAGAAAACATAACTTTTATGATCCTTATAAATCCATAATCCTTAAACACATATAGGCATGAACCCTTGAATCAAAAACACGATCTATCCTCTCTAAACCATAATTAATTCGTAGGAAGAGCCTCTTGCCTTTAAGCAAGCTATTCCAAACCAAACTCTTAGAAAACTGCCGAAAAACTTGAATCTTTCTACAGAAAACCTATGTAATCAATCCAAAATTAGATTAGATTCGATTACACGCTCTGAACATATAATACTACGAATTCATGAGTTTGAATCCATCATACTCAGTCAAGAACATAACTAGGGCTTGAAACGTACCTTAGGAAAAACTCCAACTTTCTGGTGTTGAAACGACGGTCTCTTCAAGACGATTCCACTGCTCTAGTCTGATCTGAAAATCATTAAGATTTGACTTAAAAACTGGAAGAAATCTTTCAGTCCTAAACTTGCTCTCACACGCCGCCCCTCATGAACGTAGGAAGAAATTTCTGATTGCTTTTTGGTTATGGAACTAATGAGATTTATTTTCCTTAAATAGAAAATCTCATAAATAATAATCTCTTATTATTTTTCCCAATTAAAAATCAGATTTTCTCCCAAATATATATACATATTTCGAGTTTTATATATATATATATATATATATATATATATATATATATATATATATATATATATACTTAACTTCATAAAAGAAGTAAAGAATAATAAAATTTCGTTTTCGCAAAATGACACGTCTTCTCTTTCCCAAAAATCGAAATATTACGTTCCTCCCCCTTAAGAGGAGTTTTGTCCTCGAAACTAGTACATACCTGGTAAGTCCACAAACTTTGGAAACTCGATGATCATGTCGCCTTCAACTTCCCAAGTGGCTTCATTTGGTGAATGATTCCTCCATTGCATCAGAACTAAAGGAATCATCCGTCTCTTGATCATGTTTTCTTTCTGGTCTAGGATCTTGTTCGGTTTTTCATCATATGCAAGGTCATCTTGAAGAAATTCCGGGTCAACTGTGGTTTCCACATCAATCTTTGTCAAACATTTCTTCAACATTGATACGTGGAAAAGATTATGGACACTCGACATGGATTGCAGGAACTTTTTCTTATAAGCCAATGGTCCAACTCTTTCCAGAATTTCAAATGGTCCAACATCCTTGGACTTAGCTTTCCCTTTTGTCCAAAAAGCTTAACTCCTTTCATAGGTGAAGCTCGTAGATAAACTCTCTCACCAACATCAAACTCAAGAGGTCTTCTTCTAAAATCTGCCCAAATTTTCTGTCTATCTTGTGTTGCCTTCAGATTCTTCTTAACCAACTGAACCCTTTCTTTAGCTTGCTCGACCAATTCCGGTGCGGTGACTTGTCTTTCCCCGACTTCATCCCAAAACAACGGCGTTCGACATCTTCTCCCATACAAAGCTTCAAATGGTGGCATGCCTATGCTTGCGTTATAACTATTGCTATAGGCAAACTATGTTACGGGTAGGTAGTCATCCTATGATCCGCCTACTTCCAAAACACAAGCTCTTAACATATCTTCAAGCGTTTGGATTGTTTTCTCTGATTGTTCATCAGTTTGAGGATGGAAGGCCGTACTCAAATCCAACTTTGTACCTAGAGCCCTTCGCAAACTTTTCCAGAATCGACTGACAAACCGACTGTCGCGATCTGAAACTATCGAGATAGGTACTCCGTGCAACTTCTTTATATTATCCAAGTATAGTGTGGTCTTCTTTTTCAAAGACATGTCGACTTTTGTTAACAAGAAGTAGGCTGGTTTGGTCAATCTATCCATGATCACCCAAATCGCGTCATGTCCACATTTTGTCTTCGGTAAACCGGTGATGAAATCATTCGTGATCTTATCCCATTTCCATTCATGGATATCCAATGGCTTAAGCATTCCTCCTGGCCTTCTATGCTCCACTTTAACTTTCTGGCAAGTATCACATTCTGCTACATACTTAGCTATTTCCACTTTCATTGAGGGTCACCAAAACTTTTCCTTCAAATTTTTGTACATTTTAGTAGCTCCTGGATGTACTGCAAATGCAATCCTATGCGCCTCTTCCATAACTCTTTGTCTTAGATCACTGACGTTAGGCACACACAAACGATCCTGGTACCAAAGGTTCCTGTTCTTATCTAACACATAACCCACTGTAGGCTTTTCCCTTGCGACTCGCTTCAAATCAACCAACACTGGATCTTCTTCTTGATTTTCCCGAATATCATCCATCAGCTCGGACCTTGCCAACAACGGTGCCACAAACTTTTGATCTTCAATCTGATCAAAACTTCGGATTCTTAGCCCATCTAACCTTTCTGCCACGTCTTCCACGCTTGAGACTGCAAACACTGGTTTTCTACTTAAGGCGTCTGCCACCACATTGGCTTTACCCGGATGGTATTGAATATCCAAGTCATAATCCTTTACGAACTCTAACCATCTTCTCTGCCTCATATTCAGATTCTCCTGAGTGAAGAAATACTTTAAGCTCTTGTAGTCTGTGAAGATCCTAGCCTTAACTCCATACAAGTAGTGCCTCTAAATCTTTCAGGCAAACACTACCGCTGCCAACTCTAAGTCATGTGTTGGATAATTCTTTTCATGCACTTTTAACTGTCTAGATACATAAGCAATTACTTTTTGTTGGAAATAAAATTTATGTTTTGATGATAATTCATCTTATTTATTATAATGTTATCTTAACCCCATTTGATGAAGTGCTGAAGCCAGCTGTTATAGTGGAAAGCTAAAAGATGTCTAGAACTAAATGTATAAGTTTTATTAGAGTCTGATTTTTGTATAAGTTACATCAGACAAGCACTGTAATTTATAGTGTGTCGTAAAACTGAAAACTGGGAATCAATTAGAAAACTGGAAATCATCAAGACAAACAAACTGACTCGGAATACGACTCATCAAGAAGGTAAGTTCATTTGAGAGTTACAGACTCAGTTGGCTTATCTAGAAGATGGAAGAACTGAGGGACACAAACTCAGTTATTGAAGAATGAAGAACTGAGGGTTCAAACTCAGTTATGAAGATTAAAAGTCGAGACTGTAAAGTTGGACTTCAGGCAAGATTGTGGTGACTTGAACTGACTTTATAGATCTTGTATGAAGACCTAGGAATCATAAGGACAATGAATTCTTAGATAATAAATGCATCATGGTGTACTCTGATTAAATCAATTGTAATCAGATAAAAACTGGAGTACTGGTATTTGAAGAAGAATAAAATCTCAGTTAATGCTCCAAGTCAGTTAGGAAACTAACAAATGAAAAACTGACAAGGAAACTCAGTTTTATAAGTCAGCCATCCAACAGACTGAAAGTACAATCGAACGTTGTAAAGAAAGAAATTTCATTGGATGAGTCACTGACACAGCAGGAACGGTCAGAAAATATAACCGTTGTGAGATATACAATTCAAATCAAAGCCAGATGAACGTTGGACTTCACACTATAAATAGAAGACCTTGCACCAACAACAACATATATAGAACAGAGCATATACAAGAATTAACAAGCAATTTGTGCACTCTATTTGAATTGTTATCATCACTGAACTACAACAAGATCATATCTAGTATTTCTTCAAGTGTTCAAAGCTACAAAGAATTTATCAAGGATTCAACACTTTGAAGAACCACAAACAAGAATCAACTTATTGATTTCTCACCAACTTTGATTCTATTTCAAAGGTTTAGGCGTGTGAAGCAAACCGGGAAGGTTTTGTCAAGGACAGTTGTGACAAGCGATCGGGTAGACTGTGTTTGTGGTGGTAGCTGGTGAGAGGCAATCCTACCCTCTAAGGACCAGTGGTTCAAGCACTTGGAGAGCAGCAATTCTACCTGTTCTACAATTGTTTAGATAGTGAAGCTAGGGATTAGCCAAGGACTATTGTTTAGGACTTTTTGTGTGATTCACCTCAAGAAGTTCTAGTGGAATTTTCCTCCACACCACGAGGGAAGAGAGGACGTCTGAGGATTACACCACACGGAACCTCTATAACATCCGCCTCATTTACTTTACGCATATACTTATTTATTTAGCATTTACTTACAGCATTGTGATAATTGATTGTTATACATCTCACAGTCACAACTGACATTCACCAGAATTCACAACACTCAGTTTTCATAACAGAATAACAAGATCATTTTAAAGGCTAAAATTATATCCGTTGCCGGTTGACTCGGTATAAGCTTAAGTCAGTTTGATTTAATCTCAGCTTAGTCAGCTCAACTCCATACAAGTTTTATCTG
The DNA here is from genome assembly GCA_026214975.1 of Gentiana macrophylla. Lineage (NCBI taxonomy): Eukaryota > Viridiplantae > Streptophyta > Magnoliopsida > Gentianales > Gentianaceae > Gentiana > Gentiana macrophylla. The sequence continues at coordinate 64,899,852 of CM047805.1, forward strand.
AACCTTAATTTGTTTTAAACTCAGTTTTTGGTGACAAGTTTATTCACCCCCCCTCTAAACTTGTGTTAGCCTTTCCAAGGGACCAACACTTTTCCTCCTTGCATCAACACACAACATAAACCTTGTCCCAAAGCATCAATGTAGACGTCGTAGTTATCAAAGATCTCCGGAACTACCAAAACTGGGGCTGTAGTCAACTTTTTCTTCAATGTTTGGAAAGCATCTTCACACTCACTAGTCCACTCAAACTTCACATTATTTTGAGTGAGCCGGGTAAGCGGTGTAGTTATCTTTGAGAAGTCTTGTACAAACTTCCTATAATAGCCAGCCAAACCAAGAAAACTTCTCACTTCTGAAACTGTAGTCGGTCTGGACCATTTCTCAACTGCTTGAATCTTTGCCGGATCAACTTGAATGCCATCTCCAGAAATAACATGACCCAATAAACTGACTTGATTCAACCAAAAGTCGCACTTCAAGAACTTAGCATGCAACTGATTCTTCTTCAAACTATTCAACACTATCTTTTGGTGTTCCTTATGTTCTTTCTCATCCTTCGAGTATACAAGGATGTCATTTATGAACACTCTCACAAATTTAACCAAGTAAGGCATGAAGACTCGCTTCATTAAATCCATAAATGCAGATGGAGCATTAGTGAGTCCAAATGGCATAACCAAGAACTCATAATGTCCATACCTCGTGTTAAAGGCCGTCTTCGGTATATCTGCTACCTTGATCTTCAACTGATGATAACCTGACCTAAGGTGAATCTTAGAAAACACTCTCTTGCCTTGTAACTGGTTAAACAGGTCGTCAATCCTTGGCAACAGATACTTATTCTTGATGGTAAGGTTATTCAAAGCTCTATAGTCGATGCACATTCTCATACTACCATCTTTCTTCTTGACAAACAAGACTTGGGCTCCCCAGGGTGAGGTACTATGCTGAATTTTGTTTCTCTCGAGCATATCCTTAAGTTTAGCTTTCAACTCCTTCAATTCAGCCGGTGTCATTCTATAAAGTGCGTTAGCAACTGGTGCCGCTCCTAGTACCAACTTGATTTCGAACTCTATCTCTCTATCCGGCATGTTTCCCGGTAACTCTTCTGGAAACACTTTAGGGTACTCCTTTACTAAGGGAGTTTTCTCTAACGTAGGTTTCACTTGTTCCACATCCACTGCATATAACAAGTAGCCTTCACAACCCTTTTGACAAGCTCTTATTGCCTTACCTGATGATATTATCGGATGACGCTTCTTACTAGTCTTGTAAACATTAGCTTGATAAGTCATAAATGATTTCCTGTGTATCTTAAAGGTCACTCTCTTTAATCTACAATCCTGGTGAACATAATTCTCGGATAGCCAATCTATTCCAAGAATTACATCGAAATCTGAAAAGTCCAAAACAGTGAAGTCACTCTTGCATCGATATGATCCTACTCAAACATCCACTTGAGGTATTGTCCTAGTTACCTTTCCTAGCGGTGTAGTTATTTCCAAGGTGTTTCTTAAGGTCTCTAAAGGTAGATTCAACTTTATAGCTATCTTAGACGACACAAACGTTTTAGACTCTCCAGTGTCAAACACAAACTCTAAGTTGTGTAATATTATTGTACCTGAAATAACATTATCATCCGGTTATGCATACTCTGCATCCACAATGAAAACTTGAACAGGCCGACTCGGGCCGCCTTTCCCGTTTCCTTGATTTTGAGTTCCTCTTAGCACCATTAATGACTGAAGGCTTGTCCTTGAAGGTCTCAGCTTTTAAGACCTTGTTTAACATTTTACCCAGGTTCCTTGGTGTACTTCCCAACATTCCCGCTTAGATATCACGGGACAAACCATTCTTGAACAACTGGAACTGGACTATTCAACTTTTACTCGGTGCATTCCTTCCCGAAAGGTACTTCCTCTCTCATGTTTACAATCCATGTAGACAAAATTCTTGCATAGCCAACCTATACCAAGAATTACACCATGATTCGTAAGATTCAAAACTATAAGGTCCTTTTCTGCTTCTTTTTTGTCAACGGTAAAATCCAACAAGATCATCAACATCTTCTAGATGAACCACAACTACTAGACCCCCATCTTGAACCAAGCCACTCGCTTCTTGCTGGGCCCTAGAATTTCCGATTCCAAACTTATCCACACGAGTACCTCTGAGGTTACCTAACATTCTGAAAGATCAGGAAGGATCAGAATGTTACTATGTGGTCTAAAGAGATCTTATCTTAAGGAAGGAAGCCTAAAAGACAATTTTCTCTGATACCAACTGTAACGCCCCGTTCCCGGACACCGAGTCCTTATCCGGAAAAGAAACGTTTGGCATGCATAATATAAAATAAATCTCATATTATACTTCAGCCTCTACTACGTCGTATCGAGTTAAGCAAAACGGAAGCAAAAGACTCGGGTATATTTTTTCCAAACGACCAAAAAGAAACTCAATATCTAAAGATAGAAAATGTAACATTTATTACATTGGAAAACCCAAACGAAATCTGAAACGTACGAAATCCTACAAAAGAAACTAAAAAGAAATTACATAGTTCCCAAAGAAACAACAAGTCTATTATATAAATAAAAAACAGAAATAAATAAACGCTTCAACGTCGGCGTCCTCAAACGTCGTCATCAAAGTCTTCCTCGAACTCCGAATCTACTTGTTCATCTTCCCTCCCCCAAACATATAGAAAAACAATGCATTTTGAGGTAGGTATTGGTACTCAATAAGAGGTAGATGCTACAAATTAACTAAGGTTTATAATCAAGTTTTATACTTAATAAATTATCTTTGTAAGACCGACCCAATCTAGGGTTCACTTCATGTCGATCAACATGTCGTGAATATACGTTTCTAGCTTAACTTATCTTGGTTACGTCAACACTCAAGAGCACTATGCGAGGTGTATCCACCACGAGAGGGTGCCAACCAACAGTGGCTTGCACTGTTAGTCCCGGGTTCCCTCAGTATGCATACACGTCCGGTGAAGTTCCCCTGTCATTTGGCCGTTAGTAGGTCACAGAGTTATCCACTATCCGGGCGAGTCACATAGCTGATGTTCAAATGTTCCTTACCAAAAGTGACATGACATTTAATCTTGTTACTACGCAAGTATGTACTTATTATTTGTTATTAGCTAGCCACCTAAGTGTTTTCAAAGATAAATCTCCCCTTTCTAGTTCATCACAACACAAGCCCCTTCATGCCCTTCCGACGGTCCCGAACTTCAATTCCCTTGAAGAGTACATTCGGTGCTGGAACTAAACGCATCAGAAGCTGAATCAAGGCTTGTTTATGTTTAATTAATGTTATAAGATCAAAGAACAATATTCAAGACTAGATTCATGGCTTAAAACAAGTTAATCATGAAAAACAGGTCCTGAAGCTCATCGAAACTCTCCGTTGAGCGGTGTGTCCGCACCAAGCCTCTGAATGTAAAACTGGACTTTCTGCCTACCCAGTGCACCCGCACTGGCTTTAGTGTGTCTGCACTGAGTCTCTGAACGTAAAAACGGACCTTCTGCTTTTCCAGTGCGGTCGCACTGGCCTTGGTGCATCCGCACCAAGTGCAGAAAACCCCAAACCTCAGGTTTTCTACCCTTAAACGATCTCTACTCGTTTCCAAATATGTTCAACACCATACCACTCAGAAAATAGCAGAAAAACATAACTTATGATCCCAATCAATCCATAATGCTTAAACACATATAGGCATAAACCTTGATACAAAAACGCATCAAAAACATGGTCTATCCTCTGTAAACCATAATTAATTTGTAGGAAGAGCCTCTTACCTTTTAGCAAGCTATTCCAAACCAAACTCTCAGAAAACTACAGCAAAATTTGAATCTTTGAGCAGAAAACCTATGTGATCAATCCAAAATTAGATTAGATTCGATTATACGCTCTAAACATATAAAAATACGAATTCATGAGTTTGAATCCATCAAACTCAGTCAAGAACATAACTAGGGCTCGAAACATACCTTAGGAAAAACTCCAACTTTCTGGTGTTGAAACGACGCTCTCTTCAAGACGATTCCGCTACTCTACTCTGATATGAAAACCGTTAATATTTGACTTAGAATCTGGAAGAAATCTTTCAACCCTAAACTTGCTCTCACACGCTGCCCCTCAAGAACGTAGGAAGAAATTTCTGATTTCTTTTTCGTTATGGGAACTACTGAGATTTATTTTTCTTAAATAGAAAATCTCAAAAATAATAATTTCTTATTATTTTTCCCTATTACTTAAAAATCAGATTTTCTCCCAAGTATATACATTTCGACTTTTCCACAAAATGATACGTCTGTCCATTCCCGAAAATCGGAATATTACACTGTTGGCTCAGGATTCCTGATGAATACGATGGGTATACCTGCAGTACGTCATTATAGCTAAATTGATTCTCGAACATAGTACTTTTCTTAGCTTATATCACACATTAGAAAAATGTATATACCCTGTAAAATCATTTGCAAAATTGATTGAAATTGCCCCTTAATAGGTGGACATAACAGTTAACACTCAGGTCATGATACTCTTCTACGTGGAGTTGGCCTACCGGCTGTAGTTACTGATTAAGTGAGATTTAGAAGCAGTTTTCATTGTAGTCCCATGATACATGCATGTAAGAGATAAATATGTTCACATGTGCAGTTCAATTAAAATCCATGAGAGAGGGAATAGCTGAATTACGTGTAGAAGCTGATGAATGCATGAAAAAGCATTAATTTTAGTTCCCCAATCAGCTTTAAAGGTTTAAAGCTTCAGTTTTTATTTCTTTCACATGTGATATTTTTCTTCATAAGAAAAAAGAAGTCAGTGAGATATAAAAACAAGAGTTCATTTAGAATTTGGATATTAGAAGGAAACTGGATTGATGCAGATGGTGAATTGAGTATTTTGGATGTTCATGTGTTCTTATGAAGAATCTTTCCTCTGCTAATAAGTGTTTTCGTTTAATGTTTTATTTCCTTAAAGTTGGTGTATTTCTTTTCTTTGTTTGACCTGATCTATGGGTATGACAGATGCATGCCATGAGTTTGGTGTTACTTTATCCATGTGTCGTCCATATGTTGTGGAAGTAGTTTGAACATTTAAATAAAGATATGATGTTGTTACATGCAACGTGTGTTTGTGTTTTCCATACAATATGGATTAAATTTTACTCCATACATTATTTTTGTCTTTATAATACGCATCATAATACAATGTGGTGTATATGTTGTTGTTAATGCAGCATAGAAAAGACTGTGGTGATGGTACTGTGGGTGGCTCGTTGTATGTATTCTTATTGTGGTGCGGTTGATAGTCGTTATTGTGTTATGTATATGTATTTTTTTCAGAACATGATGAATTGTAAAAAAAATATGTATTGTTTAAAAAAAAGTTATAAGGTGTACAAAGTACAATATTTATTTTCATAGTTTATGGTGTATGTATGAAGCAATTATGGCCTGCATTAATGTAAATTTATGGCATGCATCCAATTGGTCATTACGGCATGCATGTGCATGCCGTGGTAGATGATTTGTGTTATTTTATGGCATTCTTGTTGGAAAGGTGTCCTAAACCCAATCGGGTTGGATCGGATCCGACCGGGTCGGGACATTTACAGTCTATTTAGTTCATGTAATAACTTTATTATAATTAATAAAAGCACTTATGTTATTATATATTGTTTGTCTTCTTATTATTTGTTGTATATATATAGTAACGTTCCTAGTATCGATCTGTGATAGAGAAACCATGATAGTGATTATGGTTGATGAGATCTCTAATCACTATAACAAGGTTGGTACTTAAATGTCTCTAGTCTTATATTTTATCAAATGGGACATTAATAGTATAATCAGACTAGCACGTATTGGATGTCTTCTATCTTTTAGAAGATAGAGATAGATCTAAATCTATCGAAGTGTAGGGACACTTGACCGTGACGTGGGCGTGTATTAGAGAATGCGACGTTAGATGACCCACTTACATTAAGTGTCACAAAGATGTGGCGGTTGTGTAATTATCCTTTTGACCGAGTCTTCATGGCATCATGGTGTGGATTGTCATGCTTTGACACTATTGAGATTTCTCCTAACCACGGGGCGATCATGCGGTAGTGATTGGGTATGATATTGAAGCATGCGGAGTATACATGATTGGTCGTCCGGGAATCGCGTATCCTATGATTGAGATCGAATATCCGAAATGGCCTTCTTATAAGGAATGTCTTGCTCTCGAGAATCTTTGCAAAGTGGAAGTAAATGTGTTATTCCGAGAGAGCATGATATCCAGATTATAAGATACGATCGTCAATGTATTGACACTCGAGATACGATCGTATGGATATTGTTACAGCGATAGGATTGTAAGTTACACGGTAACTGCTTCACATGAAAGGTAGTAGTCATTGCTTTTGACTCTTCCGATGATTGGGGGTCACGGTGTGTTGCTAGACGCTATCCAGTGATCGTTAGGTATGAAGGGCATTTTAGTAAATTGCACTTTGTTTCTACGGCCAACATATTCGGAAGCCTATCGGGTCACACACATATGAACATCGAGTCGGATTAAAATGCGGTTATAGTTGATAACCAAATAAGGAAAGTTTATCTCTAGACTATAAAGGTTATAGTGGTAAATTAATATGGTGGTATTTATTTATTATGAATAAATTAAATACAAGATATTAATTATATGTAAATTAGATTAATTAAATAATATTCCGGAAGCCAATTTATTGGCCTATGGGACGCCACTTTTAAGTGTATAAGATATACTTGGATTGTGCACTTTAATTAATAAGATTGCCATAATATTAATATAAGATATTAATTGATTTTGAAAAAAAAATAGATTTATGGTAATAAGATAATTATAATCAATATATGATATTGGCCAAATAAATTATAATTAAAGAGATAAATAAATCTAGTTGATTTTCCTTATTTTATTGGAAAAAGGTTTTCTTCTCCTCCACACCATATGGGGCGCCCCAACCACTATATATAGGAAGTAGGTGTCAAGCTCTTTTGTACATCACAATTGCAAGAGTTCATAATTCTTGTGTAAAATAGAGAGCCTTCCATAATGAGTTTGTGAGGGAAGAAAAGGTCCGGTCTAGCAACCAAAGTTTTTCTGATAGCAATCCAAGGAGGATTCCGGCAAGGGGTTCATGTGGATTAGCGATAGAGACCGGACGCGTGGACGGCTTGCGCATTGAATTACTCTCCGTTGACGGTCAAAGCGACGATCTAGTAGATCATCAAGGCATAACCGTCAAACTACTTAACGTGTTTATTGCATTAAACGAAGAACGATCTAGAAAAGGAAATCAAATTTTAAATTCCGCTGCGTTAAACTAGTGATTTCCTAACAGTGGTATCAGAGAAAGGTTTCGAGCTAAGCAATAAGCATAATTTAAATGCGTAGTATTTAATCAATAGATGCAAGATTTAATCACGAAACGTTGAAACAAAAAAAAGGGTTTATGGGGGGCTCGGCCGACTGGCGGCGGCCCCCTCCCTCTGCGGCGGCGGCGGCGGCGGTGGCCCTTGGGCTGCCGTCTGTCGGCTGTCCTCTTCCAATGGGGGAGATCGACCCTTTTCGTTTTGTGATATTTATTGTGCATAGATATCTCGTTTGTTTAGTTGTGTCATATGGCCAACCAATGGTTCAAATAGTTTGGACCATTGGGAAACCATATGGCATATTGGCCTTTCCAAATTTTGATTTAGAATAGGCCTAGGCCCTTTCCAAATATTTGATTTGGAATAGGCCTAGTCCACTTCCAAAATTTTGATTTTGGAAAGTGGCCAGGCCTAAACCAAAACTATTTGGCCTTTCTAAATATTAGATTTGGAATAGAGGCTAGGCAAGCCACTTCCAAAATTTTGATTTTGGAAAGTGGCTGAAGCCTAGACTAAAATAATTTGGCCTTTCCAAATATTTGATTTGGAATAGGCTGAGTCCTTTTCAAATATTTGATTTGTAAAGGTTTAGGCTCAAGCCACTTCCAAAATTTTGATTTTGGAAAGTGGTAGATCCAAAGCTAAATTTATTTTTGGAAAGGAAACAAATAGGAGACTTAGTAATTTTAATTTTATTTTGAATAGTTCAAATTTAATTAAAATTAAAATCGATTTAAAATTAAATGTTAGTTTTAAGTTTCGATTAAGTCATATAATTAATTAAAAGTTATTTAATTATTTGATTTGATAAAATAAAGACGCATGAGTAGTTAAAATTAGAATTTAATCTTTTTCATAAGATAAAATTGTATGGATTAGACATGTAGATATAATGTGATTATATGGACCCCGATGGATCATGGACTCGACCAATAGGATAGATGAGAATGTTTTCTTTATGTTGGTTTTAGAAAAAAATTGTCCTAGGCCGTTATGAAGAACGTGACCTAGTTTACTTTTTGCAATTATCCCATTCCCTGAGCGCCCTTCTGCGTGTGCGGCGGGTGTAATTACTTACTATGTAACAAGAATGGAACAAGAAGTTGAAGACCAAGGAGAGATAAAGAACCCATTGGCGTACAGCAATAAAGGTCCTATTGGCGGTTGCAAACACCCTTAGTTTGTGACCCGCGGTTTCGTCAGTTTGTATTCGAAACCGCACCTAGGAAAAGTCCATGATCATACCGGTTATTTTATGCGCGGAATGTTGTGTATGTTTTACTTTATATGATATCGTAGTAATATGCACATAGTAGATGAGACCATAATTAAACCAAATTAATTAAGTGAATTAATTTAAAATTATTCCCACGCCAAAAATCGAGCCAAAATTGTCTCCCGATATTATAATGACGGTGAAGAGCCTTTGTTCGGATCCAACTGATCGACCACCGTCAGGAGTTGACCTACCACGGGTATATCGTTATTATTGAGATATGATCGTCACGAGATCTCATGAATATCGGGTTATGACTCGACTATAGTCTTTCGGTGATTGGCCACCGTCAGGGCCGTCTGACTTTAGAGACAAAGGGTTGACTGCCACATAGAGATGCGGACTGTCAAAGAGTTGACTAGTCAACCACTTTGGGAGTCGATATGATGCGATGGTAGGAGTACCTACCTTCGAAATTGCCGAGATTGATCGACCACCGTCGGGGATTAAGGCGACTAGATTGGAACCCAGCCACTAAAGAATTAATCAAATTCTTGAAAGCCAATTGGGAATAGTTGGCTAGTGGGAGTAAAACCTTAGGAGATTTTTAAGTGCAAATTTAGGGTTTTACATACATGAATTTTACTTATTCTATCTTTATTTATTGTTGTAGAAAAATGTCAAACAAATTGAACTTTCGTTTTATCATCGAAAACAAGCTTGACGAAACTAATTTTCTCGATTGGGAAAGGAACCTCAAAATCGTTTTGAGGCACGAGAAGATTGGCTATGTCTTGGGACGAGGCCCTACCGGAAAAGCCGAGGGTTCGGGCCGCAGATGTTGTCGAGAAGTACAACAAGCAATTACGCTCGACAAAGACGGATGCTACATGTATCATGCTTGCTTCTATGACACCGAATCGCAGTAAAACAAAGACATAGTCTATGGACGCCTACTCTATCATGGTCCACCTGGAAGGAACTTTATGCTTCTCGCCTCGTGATCGAGAGGTACGAGGTCTCAAGGCCCTGTTTAGTTGTAAGATGGCATCCGGGACTCTTTGTAGGTCACACGTGCTTAAAATGATCGGGTACATAGAGAGGCTTGGGAAATCGGGCCATAAGTTGGAACGAGAGTTGAGTATTGACTTGATTCTCGCAATCTCTACCGATTCATTCTCGCATTCGTGATGAACTATCACATGAACAAGATAGATTGCTCCTCTGCGGAGTTATTGAACATGTTGAAGGCTGGCCGAGGCCTTTGTAGGGAAGGGAAAGCAAGTGTTCTTTGGTCACTTCAAACAAGGGCAAGGCAAAAGCCCAGAAAAAGTCCAAGAAGGCGAAGGCTACACCTAAGCCAACGCCTAATATAGCGAAAGACAAATCCAAGGATGCTTGCTTCCATTGCGGTCAGACCGGACATTGGAGGAGAAACTGTAAAGGCTTCTTGAGTACCAAGAAGAAGCATTCTGATGCTTCGACTTCAGGTATATTTATGATTGAGATCAACATTACTTCTTCTAAGTCTAACCACTGGGTATTAGATACTGGTTGTGCTTCTCATATTTGTACGAATGTGCAGCACTAAGAAGAACTAGAGATCTGAGGAAAGGAGAGGTGGACCTACGCGTTGGAAATGGAGCAAGTGTTGCTGCGCTGGCCGTAGGAGTTTATTTTCTTTCATTGCCCAGTGGGCTAGTACTAGAACTCAATAATCGTTATTTTGTTCCCCGCTCTACGAAGAGCATTATTTCTATTTCTGCATTAGATGTTGATGGATTTCATTTACGTTTGAGAATAAATGTTGTTGTTTTTCACGTGATGGAATCTTTTATGGTATTGGCATACTTAGCAATGGTCTCTACATATTAGATATGAATGTTGACGTACTTAATATAAATAACAAGAAAGCAAAAACAAATGACTTGAATGAATCCTACTTATGGCATTGTAGACTTGGTCATATAAATAAGAATCGCATTTCCAAACTCCATAAAGATGGAATGTTGGATCAATTCGATTACGAATCGTTTGATACATGCGAAGCTTGTTTACTTGGCAAGATGACAAAGTCACCTTTTAGTGGCAAAGGGATAAGATCCAATGAATTGCTTGAGCTCATACATACTGATGTATGTGGCCCAATGTCAATTCAAGCCAAGGGAGGATACTCTTATTTTATCACTTTCACTGATGACCGTTCTCGTTATGGTTATATATACTTAATGAAGTATAAGTCTGAAGCCTTTGAAAAGTTCAAGGAATTCAGAAGTGAAGTGGAGAAACAACTAGGTAAAGAAATCAAAACACTTCGATCCGATCGAGGTGGAGAATACCTAGATGGAGAGTTTCAAGATTATTTGAAGGAGAATGGGATTCTACCTGAATGGACCCCTCCTGGGACGCCACAGATGAATGGCGTGTCTGAGAGGAGGAACCGCACCTTGTTAGACATGGTACGATCCATGATGAGCTACGCAGTTCTTCCAAAATCGTTTTGGGGGTATGCTCTTGAAACCGCATCCTATACACTGAACCGAGTTCCATCAAAGACGGTTGAGTCCACTCCCTATGAAGTGTTCAAAGGGAAGAAACCAACACTAGGTTACATGAAGCCTTGGGGATGTCCCGTTTATGTGAAACGGACCATGCCTGACAAACTGGAACCTAGATCTGACAAATGTCTATTTGTGGGTTATCCTAGGGAAACCAAAGGGTACCAATTTTACCACCCTGAGGAACAAAAGGTGTTTGTTGCCAGGACTGGCCACTTTCTGGAGAAAGAGTTTATTCTGGATAGGGTCAGTGGGAGTAAAATTGATCTTGAAGAAATTCGAGAACCACTTACGGACAACAGTCCGTTGATGGAAGTAGAGGATACACCACATATAAATGTGGCGCCACCCTCTACCGTAGACACACTAGCACCTCGAAGATCCACCAGGGAACGCCGTGAACCCGAAAGGTACACTGGCGTGTATCTCATGGAAGATGAGGACCCTAGAACTTATGAGGAAGTGCTGTTAAGGCATGACAAAGAGAAATGGCTGGAAGCCATGAATTCTGAAATGGAATCCATGAAAGACAACCAAGTTTGGAACTTAGTTGATCCGCCTGAGGGAATAGTTCCCATAGGGTGCAAATGGGTCTTTAAGAGAAAGACCGACATGGACGGTAACGTGACTACCTACAAGGCTAGGTTAGTGGCAAAAGGATATAAGCAAAGACAAGGAGTTGACTATGACGAAACCTTTTCACCGGTTGCCATGTTAAAATCCATTAGAATTTTGCTCGCTATTGCAGCATACCATGATTACGAAATCTGGCAGATGGATGTGAAAACAACTTTCCTTAACGGGAACCTGTCTGAGGAAGTGTATATGACACAGCCTGAGGGTTTCACAACCAATGACGCTGGGATGGTATTTAAACTGCAAAGATCCATTTATGGATTAAATCAAGCTTCTCGGAGTTGGAATCTTCGCTTTGATGAGATAATCAAACAGTTTGATTTCATCAAAAACAAAGATGAGCCCTGTGTTTACAAGAAGGTTAGTGGGAGTGCCATTGTGTTCTTAGTGCTTTATGTAGATGACATATTTCTCATAGGGAATGATGTGCCTATGTTACAATCAGTCAAAGCTTGGTTATCCAAGAACTTCTCTATGAAGGACTTGGGTGATGCAGCCTATATTCTAGGAATAAAGATCTATAGAGATAGATCTAAAAGGTTGCTTGGTCTGTCGCAATCCACCTACATAGACAAGATGCTGAAGAGATTCAGCATGGAGCAGTCAAAGAAAGGATTGCTGCCCATGTCACATGGGGTCTACCTGTCAAAGGGAATGAGTCCTAAGATGGAGGAGGAAAGGGCACAAATGAGTAAAGTCCCTTATGCTTCGGCAATCGGGTCTATCATGTATGCCATGTTATGCACAAGACTGCACGCCCTGGTACCCTCTTAGTATGACTAGCGGTATCGGTCCAATCCAGTGAAGGTCACTGGATTGTTGTCAAGAATATCCTTAAGTACATGAGACGTACTAGGGATATGTTCCTGGTTTTCGGGAACGATGATTTAGTATTACGAGGTTACATGATGCCGATTTCCAAATCGACAAGGGCGACTTCAAGTCGCAACTGGATTTGTTTTCACACTTAATGGCGGAGCGAGCCGGTGGAAGAGTTCCAAGCGAGAGACTCTGCGGACTCTACAACGGAAGCCGAATACATAGCAGCCTCGGAGGCAGCAAAGGAGGCAGTTTGGATGAAGAAGTTCATTACTAAACTTGGTGTGGTTCCCTCCATTGAAGGTCCAGTGCCTCTGTACTGTGATAATAATGGAGCGATATCTCAGTCTAAGGAACCAAGGTCTCATCAGAAGTCCAAACATGTGCTACGGCGCTATCGCTTGATTAGAGAGATAGTGGATATAGGAGATGTAAAGATGGAGAAAGTCCACATGGATGATAACATAGCTGATACGTTAACCAAGGCATTGTCTCAAGCTAAGCATGAGAAACATGTTCACTTGCACGGGCTTAGGCATATGGGTGATTGGTTTTAGGCCAAGTGGGAGATTGTTGGAAATGTGTCCTAAGCCCAATCGGGTTGGACCGGATCCGACCGGGTCGGGTCATTTACAGTCTATTTAGTTCATGTAATAACTTTATTATAATTAATAAAAGCACTTATGTTATTATATATTGTTTGTCTTCATATTATTTGTTGTATATATATAGTAACGTCCCTAGTATCGATCTGTGATAGAGAAACCATGATAGTGATTATGGTTGATGAGATCTCTAATCACTATAACAAGGTTGGTACTTAAATGTCTCTAGTCTTATATATTATCAAATGGGACATTGATAGTATAATCAGACTAGCACGTATTGGATGTCTTCTATCTTTTAGAAGATAGGGATAGATCTCGTCTATCGAAGTGTAGGGACACTTGGACTGTACGTGGACGTGTATTAGAGAATGCGTACGTTAGACTGACCCACTTACATTAAGTGTCACGGTATGTGGCGGTTGTGTAATTATCCTTTGACCGAGTCTTCATGGCATCACGGTGTGGATTGTCATGCTTTGACACTATTGAGATTTCTCCTAACCACGGGGCGATCATGCGGTAGTGATTGGGTATGATATTGAAGCATGCGGAGTATACATGATTGGTCGTCCGGGAATCGCGTATCCTATGATTGGGATCGAATATCCGAAATGGCCTTCTTATAAGGAATGTCTAGCTCTCGAGAATCTTTGCAAAGTGGGAGTAAATGTGTTATTCCGAGAGAGCATGATATCCAGATTATAAGATACGATCGTCAATGTATTGACACTCGAGATACGATCGTATGGATATTGTTACAGCGATAGGATTGTAAGTTACACGGTAACTGCTTCACATGAAAGGTAGTAGTCATTGCTTTTGACTCTTCCGATGATTGGGGGTCACGGTGTGTTGCTATACGCTATCCCGTGATCGTTAGGTATGAAGGGCATTTTAGTAAATTGCACTTTGTTTCTACGGCCAACATATTCGGAAGCCTATCGGGTCACACACATATGAACATCGAGTCGGATTAAAATGCGGTTATAGTTGATAACCAAATAAGGAAAGTTTATCTCTAGACTATAAAGGTTATAGTGGTATTTATTTATTATGAATAAATTAAATACAAGATATTAATTATATATAAGCTAGATTAATTAAACAATCGAAATGTTCCTGGAAATTCTTGCTCCAATTGGACCATTTGTATCTATATGCATCAGGATTCCGATTCATGGATCTCTCGGTTCGAGAAATCAAAATAAGAGGATCGAACCATTTCTTCTGACTCTTTTTCGAATTCGATAAATGCTGGTTGATCGTATATTTCATTAGAATTCTATGATTCAGTATGAATACTATAAGGTAGGGGCGGGAAATTCTTTGGCTTTGAATCAGGATATTCAGGAAGAACAGGCTGCTCCTGTTCCGGCTCGATACCGTCAAGAATTCTTGACTATTGCATGGGAACAGGTTCATCTTCGAAGTATTTTTCCCTTTCAATATTTTTCTGTTGGGGCTTCTCTCATTCCTTTTATCGAACATAATGATGCTAATCGAGGCACTCTGCTGGGCCGACACTGACACTGAGAGACGAAAGCTAGGGGAGCGAATGGGATTAGATACCCCAGTAGTCCGGAAGCCAATTTATTGGCATATGGGGCGCCACTTTTAAGTGTATAAGATACACTTGGATTGTGCACTTTAATTAATAAGATTGCCATAATATTAATATAAGATATTAATTGATTTTGAAAAAAAATAGATTTACGGTAATAAGATAATTATAATCAATATATGATATTGGCAAAATAAATTATAATTAAAGAGATAAATCAATCTAGTTGATTTTCCTTATTTTATTGGAAAAAGGTTTTCTTCTCCTCCACACCATATGGGGCGCCCCAACCACTATATATAGGAGGTGGGTGTCAAGCTTTTTTGTACATCACAATTGCAAGAGTTCATAATTCTTGTGTAAAATAGAGAGCCTTCCATAGTGAGTTTGTGAGGGAAGAAAAGGTCCGGTCTAGCAGCCGGAGTTTTTCTGATAGCAATCCAAGGAGGATTCCGGCAAGGGGTTCGTGTGGATTAGCGATAGAGGCCGGACGCGTGGACGGCTTGCGCATTGATCTACTCTCCGTTGACGGTCAAAGCGACGATCTAGTAGATCATCAAGGCATAACCGTCAAACTACTTAACGTGTTTATTGCATTAAATGAAGAACGATCTAGAAAAGGAAATCAAATTTTAAATTCCGCTGCGTTAAACTAGTGATTTCCTAACAATTCTTTGTACGTTGTAATTTGATTTGGATAGGCAAATTACGGCGTTCTCTGGTTTGAGTTTACGGCATGCTCTTGCATGCCTCAAACAAAATTTTCTATTGGGCTCAAACTATATTTACGGCGTGTACTTCAGATCATCTATAAAAGCATCTTGTAATTTTCTACATATATTTACGGCGTGTCGATCAATGGCTTGCATTTGTGCGCCGAAATTTACCATCTATGGCGTGCCTTGCGTGCCGTAAATTGGCAAATTTCTTGTAGTGACCCAAGTTATTGATTGAGCGTACTGCTCATATGAGTGTCATGTCAGTTAAGGATGTTTAGGTTTAGTGGGAGTTTGTAACTGATAACGTTTTGTTTTGACATAGATACATTTTCAATTGTTTCAGTTTAAAGTTAATTTAAAGTTACGGTTATTTTTACAGAAATTAAAGTTTTGTTATTACACACTTTGATCTCGATATTTTTTCATGCTACGCATCCATGTCATGAACTATGTCATGCAGTCATAATAGCATACGTGATCATTGACGGGTCCCGTTACGATAAATGCGACGAAGGCCGCTTTGGTCCTATGTTAATGGGGTTGATGGACGGGAATGTTACTGATACATTTATAACGACAACAAAGTTGAGCTCTCTTTCGGTTATCTGGTGATAAATAATTATAATGTTACACATATAGCCCAAGTGAGAGATTGTTGGATCATTAATTCAATGTTGAGTTTATATGTGAAATAATTATTTATTATAGATCGTCAATAAATATTAGTCCGATTTAAAAATGATCTAATACAGTTTTTCGGCTATTGGGCTATAATGTATCATTAGGCTGTGGGACTTTTATGTGTAGAGACTAAGAAATAATTTCTATTTCGTTGATGGGTAGAAGTTGAAATATCTAAATATAATTCAATTTATAAAGGGGTTGGTGTCTAGGTCACACACTGTTCTTTCCTTTTCTGTCTCTCATCATTAGAGAGATTACACAGGATTTCAGAGGGATTCTCTGAACGGCTCTAGAAAGTGTGCAGATCTAGAAGTCCGAAACACGGATTCAGGTACGCTTTCGTTTTCATCTTTATTTTTTATTCTTGATTGTTTAACATAAATGATCATGGGTTATACTGAGTAAATCACATCAGGTTAGATCCATTAGTTCGTTCGATATATATATACACGTGCACACGCACATTTCTCAAACATTATAAAAATTTGATCTAAAAAAAAGCATACTTACATGTTTTGGTATGCAATTTATTATCCTTACAATACAATATGTTATCAACTATTTTGGTGTACTTAATGTTGGAGAAAAATAGAGGAAAAGATAAAATGATTTTTAATCATTTTAAAATGTTTTTTAATCATTTTTTTACAACCACTTTCAGAACCGGTTTCGATTACACAATTGCATAATTTATCAAGAGTTTACGATGACTTTGAAATCTACGTATGACGTAGATGAAGACATGTATTTGAATCATTCAATTCGGAAATCGGGTGAATGAGAAATTAAATCTTGAAGTTGGTTAGTTGAAAAGTTGAAGTGTTGAAACTTGGAAGTTGAAGAGTTCAACTTCCTTAATCCCACATTGAGAATAGTGCTAATCATTTCTCAATATTTAAGTGGGAGGAGTTTATTCAATGGTATAAGCTCCAAGGAAAGGGAGAGAGTTCAGAATGGTTTTAGTTAGATGATATTCTACTAAAACTGCCACACGCGCGCGCGCGTGCCCAGCCGCCCCCCGCCCGTGCCCCAGACCGTTGACCTTGACCTTGGGCTTGAGGAATTGGCCCTTAGTGGGCCTGAGGCAATACTAATTGGACTTGTCAATAATTATTCAACATTCTGATCTACTGAGCTGAGAGTGAGTACTTCGCATCGATTCGATTCAGGCTCGACTCATCTGCAACTGATACATAATGGAGTTGCATTATTACTTCAACCTGAAACTTGATGGAGTTAAAGGTTGTTAGTGGAAAACTGATGAAGTTAAAGACTTAAAGTCCTTTTAGTGGAGCTCCTTCAACTTCAGGGTTTTCCGTCTCTATAATAGGATCCTCTACTGCAATGGAAATGTACACACAGAATACATAACACATACAACACAACTCATCTTTCCACATACATTAGTTGAAGAGTTTCTGAAGCACTGTAGAGTTCAATGTTTGTTCAGAGTTGAAGTACCTCTCTTTGAACAGGTATATTGAGTAATCCTGGGAGACAATTGCATAATCCGTGGGTACAAGTCGGAGCAAATTTGTCTTAAGGATAGAGTTCATCTCGTCTTAGTCCTTATATCCTTTCCTGTTTAGTTTTTCTTTTCTTGTTCATTACTGTAATTGTAATTTCCTCTCAGATAAAGTGTTCTTCATCTTTCTGTCTCTTTATTTTATTTTGCATACGTTACTACGGGTATAACAATCTTAAGACAAATTTTCAGTGCTTTCTTATGCTCTGAAAACTATCTGTATGCGAATAAAAATAAATATTCAGTTTGTATTCTGAACAAATTTTTTTATTTTGTGATCGTACTGAATATCATATTTTGATATTCAGTAAACTTCATCTTGTTTGGTCTCGTTGAATATGAACCCAAACCTGATTTTTTATCTTCTGTTCTGAACAGAAATGACTACTGTTAATGATGCGTCATTGACACCTACTGCTGATGCTGCGGCAAGTGGAGTCTGAATCCACTATCAAGTGTAACTGTGCCTACTGTGACACAGTCTACTGCTGCTGTGGCTAGTTCATCTCATGGTGGGAAGCCGTAAAAGTTTAACGAGCTGAATTTGAAGCACTGGCAGTAAAAGATGATGTTCTACTTGACTACTCTTGGTTTGGCCAGGATGCTTACTTAAGAGCAACCAGTTGTGCCTGCTGACAACATCGAACACAGAGCTCTGCTTGCTCTTGAGAGTTGGAAGCATAGTGATTTTTTGTGCAAAAATTACATACTAAACTGTTTAGACAATACTTTGTATGGTGTCTATTGTTTGAGTCTACAAGAGCATTGTGGCTTGCCTTAGAGAGAAAAATATAAAACTGAGGATGAAAGTGCTAAGAAATTTATAGTAGGTAAATTTCTGGACTATAAGATGGTCGATTCCAAAACTGTAATGAAACAGGTTGAGGAATTACAAATCATTATATCTGAAATTCTAGAAGAGGGTATGATAATAATTGAAAATTTTCAAGTAGCTTGTGTGATTGAGAAACTACCTTCATCTTGGAAGGAGTATAAAAGTTATCTCAAACACAAGCGAAAGCAGATGTCTATGGATGATCTGATTGTCCGACTCCGTATAGAGGAGGACAATAGAGGATCAGAAAAGAAACTTTCTGTGTAGGTTGGACAGGTCAAAGCTTATGTTGCTAAGGTCAAGAATCAGAAGAGGAAGAAACCTAGACAATCTTCCAAGAAAACTGATGAATCGTCCAAGAAACCACAAACTGCGTACAAGTTTAATGGTGAATGACGCAACTGTGGCAAATTTGGGCACCGTGCAAGTGGGGTGCCGTGGAAAGAATCCATTTCAGCCAAAGGCACATATGGCTGAAATTGATGGTGATGATGACATGTTCTGCACTGTGGTGACGAAATGCAATGCTGTTGGAAACCAAGGCAGTGGTTTGTGGACACTGGAGCCACAAGACATGTTTGTGCTGACCGTGGAGTGTTCTCAACCTATAAGGCTGGAGCCGGTGACAAACTGTGGATGGGTGACTCATCCCATTCAACAATTCAGGGAACCGGGAATATGGTTCTGAAGATGACTGCAGGGAAAAAGCTGACTTTGACCAATGTTCTCCATGTTCCTGACATTCGTAGGAATCTTGTTTCTGGTGCTATGTTGAGCAAGGCTGGTTTTAAGATGATGTTTGGTTCTGATAAGGTCATTCTGACAAAAAATGAAGTGTTTGTCGGTATAGGCTATCTCACCGAGAGTATGTTTAAGTTGAATGTAATGGCTTTTATGCCTAAGAATGTAGTGCCCGATGAGGCTAATAAAATTGCATCTACTTCTACTTACTTGCTTGAGTCTTCTTGTTTATGGCATAATCGATTAGGACATGTTGACAATAAATCAATTCATAAAATGATGAATTTAAATTTATTACCTAATATAAAGTTTAATCAAATTGAAAAATGCCAAATATGTGTCGAAGCTAAAATGACTAAGGCACCATTTCCTTCAGTGGAAAGAAACACAGAACCGTTAGATTTAATTCACACAGATTTGTGTGATTTAAATTTTTTGCAAACGAGAGGCGGTAAAAAATACTTTGAAACATTTATCGATGATTGTACAAGATATTGTTATGTCTATTTGCTAAGTATAAAAGATGAGACAATTGAGGCATTTGAAAACTATAAGAATGAAGTCGAAAATCAACTTAGCGAACGAATAAAAAAGGTTCGTAGTGATAGAGGTGGTGAATATGATGCACCGTTTAATGAACTATGTTCACAATCTGGCATTATTCATCAAACTACTGCTCCGTATACACCTCAATCAAATGGTATTGCTAAACGCAAAAACCGCACTCTGAAAGAAATGATGAATGCTATGTTGATAAGTTCGGGTTTACCTCAAAACTTGTGGGGGGAGGCCATCCTCTTAGCAAATGTCATTCTTAATAGAATTCCATCCAAGAAGATGGATAAGACCCCATATGAGTTTTGGAAAGGCCATAGGCCAAGCTAAAAATACTTGAAAGAGTGGGGGTGTTTGCAAAGGTAGAAGTGCCTAAACCTAAACAAATAAAGGTTGGGCCTAAAACGATAGATTGCATATTTATCGGTTATGCGAATAACAGTAGTGCATGTAGATTTTTAGTGCATAAATCTGACATCCCTGATGTACATGTGAATACCGTCATGGAGTCAATAAATGCTGTGTTTCTTGAGGATGTGTTTCCTAACAAAGACAGAATGAAGACACGAGTCCAAGTAAGCGGATGCATGAATCCACAGAGGATACCACGCTATAAAATGAGGAAATAGAACCGCGTAGAAGTAAAAGGGCTAGGACTTCAACGTCATTTGGTCTGTATTTTCTCACCTATATGGTAGAAAATGATCCAAGAACATATGCTGAGGCTATGTCAAATCCAAAAGCGCCTTACTGGAAAGAAGCAATAAAAAGTGAAATAGACTCCATTATGCAAAACCACACCTGGGAATTGGTTAATATTCCACCAAGGCATAAAACACTTGGTTGCCAGTGGATTTTTAAGAAAAAGCTTAAAGCTGATGGATCTATTGATAAATATTAGGCCAGATTGGTAGCCAAAGGTTATCGACAAAAAGAGGGTCTTGATTTTTTTCGATACATATTCACTGGTAACTAGAATCACTTCAATAAGGGTTCTTATTGCGATTGCTGCGGTCTATAACCTGGAAATCCATCAAATAGATGCTAAGACTGCGTTCTTAAATGGTGAATTGAAGGAAGAAATATAAATGGAACAACCCGAGGGGTTTGTAGTTCCAGGTCAAGAACACATGGTGTGTCAGCTCGTTAAATCATTGTGTGGGCTGAAACAAGCACCAAAACAATGGCACCAAAAATTAGATCAAACGATGTTGTCCAATGGGTTTAAATTTAACGAGTGTGACAAATATGTCTATATCAAGAACACTTCTAATTCCTATGTGATAGTATGTCTGTATGTTGATGACATGTTGATCATGGGAAGTACTCGTGATATAATCATGAATACTAAGAAAATGTTGACACGGAATTTTGATATGAAGGATATGGGAGTTGCAGATGTAATTTTGGGGATTAAAATCTCTAGAATGTCTGATGGGCTTGCTTTGTCACAGTCTCACTACATTGAGTCTGTTCTAAAAAGATATAATGTCTTTCATGAAAGTCTTGTAAAAACTACAATTGACTTAAGTTTGCACTTAGTCAAGAACAAAGGTGAACATGTGTCTCAATTGAAATATTCACAAATCATAGGTTGTCTGATATACATAACCAACTATACTAGACCGGACGTAGCTTGTGCTGTGAATATACTAAGCAGGTTTACAAGTAATCCAAATGAGGATTGATGAGAGTCAACTTGACTCTGTTTTCCTACGTGTTTCGTACACTGTTTTCCTACGTGTTTCGTACCCTGTTTTGACTTATTTTTACTTAATTCTGTACATATTTGGCTTGGTTTTGACACGTATTGCACCGTCTCGATGTTTACAAGATCCGGACATATAATCTGGGATTCTCGACCTTTTTCGGTGTATTTATTATACTCTCGGTCACCCTAGTGTCCCGTAAGGGTTATGTGTGTTGTCGTTTTTGATGTTTTTCAGGAACTAGATGTACGAGATACCCGGAAAACATTTCGGAGCTTTGGAATGGTGAAAAATCCACTTTTGGGAAGAAAATTTGATAGGCCACCGCCTATGGATCATAAGCCGCGGCCTATGAATATCAGAGAGTTGCCCAAAATTGACTCTGTTCATAGGCTGTCGCCCATAAACTGTAGGCCACGGCCTAAAGATGCTGAGAGCTAAGGAAACCTGCTGTCTGTCATAGGCCACGGCCTATGAATCACAGGCCGGCGCCTACGGGCCGACCCAAGCCACTATAAAAGGCATTTTTTGAGTGGATTTTCAATAGAATCTTCATGCCTTCAACCTCAAAACCCTGTAAATACACCTTTTCAACATCTATTCACCATTAGAGTAGTTTGTAAGCTAATCTGAACATATCTTTTGTAGAAAATCTTGGATCGATCTTAATTACGGTATTCTAGAGTTGATTTTGTAAACTACATTTGGTTTTCTTCTTGTTGGATTTTGTAGCTTTATTGTCAATAAAGGTACCTTCTTTACCTTTATTTTGATTGTGTTTTTATGTTCTTCAATAATTTGTTGTTTTATTAGTATAATGAGTAGCTAATCGTTATATAGCCGAGTTATGCGATGATCTTCAAAATCAAACCCTAGTTTGTTCTTGTGGTGTTCTTGATGTTCGATTTCTTGATTTTTGATGTGTTTGCAGTTCTAGAACTTGTGCTTGATCACATTTATTGAATCCGTGACTCGATAATAGTATTACACTTATCTTCCTTATAAATGTATTTTCCAAGAGGATACGGGAACCGGGGTTCTAGAATCACCCTGTAAAACCAACTGAGTTGTTCAGATTCGGTTTCGTGTGTGAGGTTTTTATCGACTTGTTGAGCGTTTCATTGTACGTAGACCGTGTTAGGTAAGTTAAATCCGTTCAGCGGACTGTTGAACCTGACATACGATGGTAGATTATTGAAATAATGTCTATTCTCGGAATTAGGAAACGACACTCTTTGAGTGACATTGAGAACGTTTAGGTAAGTCAAAGACACTTCCGGATGTAGCTAGGGTATATGAGTATTAGATTGGATCATAGCTCGGCTATCTCTTTTTTTCATAGTTTAAATCTTTTATTTTTGTGTATATTTAGTTGTTAAAACCGGTGATCTAAAAAATCACCATGTCTCGTAGTTGTGTTGGCCTAAACTAGGAACGAAATACCGACTTTGATACTTAACTAGATTCCCAGTGGGATATGACATTGCTCGCCATTTATAGTACAACCGACTCGGTACCCTGCCGGTTAGAGTTGGCTCACTATAAAACGGCCATCAAGTTTTCTGGCGCCGTTGCCGGGGAATCCAATTGATATCTATGAGTTAGTTAAATTCTTAGGATTAGGTCATTTTTTATTTTTCTTGTTATTTGTTTTTGTTTTCTTTGTTGTTGTTGTGATCACACCACATACTCCGGTAGTGGTAGTGACAATATACCGTGATTGTGTTCGTGTTGTTTCCCTGGTTTGCAGATGATGAATCCTTATGGCAATTACGGCTCCTATCCATACTCACTTGGATGTTGCAATTACGGTGCTATGGGTTACAGAACACAACCCTATTGCCAGTTCAACCCATACACCGCTTCATATGGAAATGAGTGGGATGATCCCCCAATTTATGTTGATCAAAAACTCGATACTTCTTCACCTTCGGAAATAGAGATATTAACGGATGAACATGTGCCACTTGAGCAAACGGTTGAACAGTTGAGTAATTTGGTCCAAGATCATATCAGAGAATTTCGTAATGGCTTCGCAACAATGCAAACAACCATACGAAACTTGGAGCATCAAGTTGAGCAACTGATCGAGAGAGAGGAGGCTGAGAGGAGAGAACAAGAAGGTCTGCTTGATGTCACCTCCGAGGAATGCTACGAGGATGGTAAGACTTTTGTATCTATTTAATCACTTATTCCATCTTTGTTTAGCCCTAGTGTTATAAATACGGGGGTGCACCCTATTGAGATTGCTGTTGATATTGAGCCTATTTGTTATTACTTGGTGCTAGAATCGTTATTGGTTGGTGTATGTTTTCGTTTGGGGAAAGTGTGTTCGTTGTTCTATGCAATGGACTCGTCAAACCGATCGTGGTGGTGGGGATTGAGCCCCGTGTTTCTCATATTTCATTTTCAATGGGTGTTCAATTCTTACGATTTTGGTAGGGAGATGCAACAGTTTGCTCTCCTTTGGTATATCTATCCTTGACTTAGTTGGGGGTAGAAAGTCGAGCTGAGGACTCTAAGCTCAGAATGTATTTTTATTCTTTTCTTTCTCATCGTGTTTCACTATATTTCTTTTATTTACCGTCATTTACAATTTTCTGCACTTCGTTTAATCTCTATTGGTTAATATTGGCCATAGTAGGCCTCATTTTGGTTTGCCTTAGGCCACATATATGCCACATTTTGTAAGTATATCGGATGTAACAACCGTAACGGTCAACTTTTGGTTTGTATGATATGTTTTTAATAGTATTTTCCTAATGGTATATTAGCAGCCCAACTTTGTAGTTACAGCAGTCTATTTTGGGTATATGCTGTATGGTTACATTTATCCTCTCAATATGCTATCTATCTAGTATGTTTTATGGTTTGGCTGCTGAGACAGTCACTACCTTTCATGCTGTAAATAATCCTATGGCAATGATCCCAGCATTTTGTTATATATAATGTAAATATAGTATGGTTGTTCTACTTCATTTTGTAGTATCACTACTGTGCTTATTTTGGATTATTACACTTTTGCTGTGTTAACCATGCTATTTAGTACATGTGTATTAATCTTTACATACTCTATATTAAGTTGAAGATAAGCTTCATATGTAAGCTTTATATTTAGCATACTCTTTTGATGTTCCAAGTTTGTAATTTTGCCTAATTTGCAATCTGCTCTACATGTGTGGCATCCCCCAAATATCTATATATATACTCCATACTTATACACCTTTGGTGTTGGTTGTGTATATTTTATAAGTACAGATACCCTGGGAGTTATTTTACGGATGCCACATACCGAAATTTCGCCGTTTCCGGGTTTAAGCTAAGCCTTTCATTCCCTTTGTTTTTATTTTATTTAAAAACCGAGGTCGGTGTTCACTTTTAAAGTAGGGGGAGGGGGGCTAGCTAGCCGATTTGTCCAGTTTTGATTTTTACGAATCGTGCCTTAGTTTTTAATCGCCCTTTAGTGAACTTTCGGGTAATTTTTCAAATTATAGTTTTGATATTGTTTATTGTGTTACGAGCCTTCGTATCCCATAGTTTGACATGTGTTAATTTCTCGAATACATTCTACTTTGTAGTGTCATCGTGTGTCGAAAATTGAACAATTTCACGTAATAGCTTCGACGTCATGATTACTCGACTAGTGAACGATTATAGTTGTCGTATGACCCGGTTACCTAGAACTTATATTAGTAACTTCGAGGCGAAATAGAAAGGTCGTCGTTGTTAGGTACGGGACGACGGTTTTGGCATTTATTTTGACCCGATCAGAGCCCAAGGTCAACCTTAACATTTAATCCACAGTTGCCCCTCTCATCCTGTTGTAGGGTGGTTAGACCGCCACCCGAACTGGCCTTTCGTGTTACTAACCCGTAAATACCGATGCCCCAAGCTTTATTACGGTCTACGTATCCTTGACCACCTTGCAATTGAGCTTGTTAGTTCCGCACATTTTTATGATGTTGCGAGGTGTTGTTGAGACATGATTGTGAGATGTTATCGTGAGTTACGAGTTTTTCGGGAAGAGGATTGTAACTATGAATCGGATATGGGTTTTGGTCTAGACTTTGATGTATAGTTTTTTTTTTTATAATAATGTTCTCTGAATAAAAAAAAAAGGAAATAAAAAATAGAATATATATTTGCATACAATAGTTTTTATAAGTCCAAAGTGGACTAATGTATTGTGTATAGTGAAAAAAGTTGAAGTAAAGTTAGGGTTCGGTTTTGTTTCCGGAAATGTATATAGTCAGGAAGATTGATGACGAAATGATAGCCGAATTTTGTATTTATATTTCGGTAAAAGCTCTTTTGCATCATTTCTTTCTTTTTTATCGTAAATATCCTTTGGTAGCCCGAACCCTAGCCTAACGATATAACCCTGCAAGTCTTGCTCGACCGTACTAGACGACGATAGACCTTGATTAGTGGAGATGTTTACAACGTATTAGCCTATGGTATAACCCTGGAATGTTACGCGTCTATAATCCGAACCGGTGGTTATTTGTCGATGTCGAAGAAGCTATTTTCACACACACACCTTCATTATTCAACACAAGGTAGAACCAAATTTTTATGTATTCGTGTTTTTACTACTGTCTTACCTATATGATAAGGGAGACTCCTTATACAATGACAGTGTTGACTCTATTTCTGTTTGAAACGCTGGGTTTTTCTTGGGGCGAGCAAACTCTAAGTAGGGGGTAATTGATGAGAGTCAACTTGACTCTGTTTTCATTCGTGTTTCGTACCATGTTTTGACTCGTTTTACTTAATTCTGGACATATTTGGCTTGGCTTTGACACGTATTGCACCGTTTTGATGTTTACGAGATCCGGACATAAAATCCGGGATTCTCGACCTTTTTCGGTGTATTTATTATACTCTCGGTCATCCTAGTGTTCCGTAGGGGTTATGTGTGTTGTCGTTTTTGATGTTTTTCAGGAACTAGATGTACGACATACCCGGAAAACATTTCGGAGCTTCAGAATAGTGAAAAATCCACTTTTTGGAAGAAAAGTTGAGAGGCCACCGCCTATGGGTCATAGGCCGCGGCCTATGAACATCAGAGAGTTGCCCAAAAATGACTCTGTTCATAGGCCGTCGCCCATAAACTATAGGCCTATAAGATGTTGAGAGCTATGGAAACCCGCTGTCTGTCGTAGGCCACGGCCTATGAATCACAGGCCGGTGCCTACGGGCCGACCCAAGCCACTATAAAAGGCATTTTTTGAGTGAATTTTCATCAGAATCTTCATCCCTTCGACCTCAAAACCCTGTAAATACACCTTTTCAACCTCTAATCACCATTAGAGTACTTTGTAAGCTAATCTTAACATATCTTTTGTAGAATCAAGCTTGGATCGATCTTAATTACGGTATTCTGGAGTTGATTTTGTAAACTACTTTTGGTTTTCTTCTTGTTGGATTTTCTAGCTTTATTGTCAATAAATGTACCTTCTTTACCTTTCGTTTGATTGTATTTTTATGTTCTTCAATAATTTGTTGTTTTCTTAGTATAATGAGTAGCTAATCGTTATATAGCTGAGTAATGCGATGATCTTTGAAATCAAACCCAAGTTTGTTCTTGTGGTGTTCTTGATGTTTGATTTCTTGATTTTTGATGTGTTTGTATTTCTAGAACTTGTACTTAATCACGTTTATTGAATTCGCTGTTAGGTGTAGTGTCCGAAAGACAATTTATGTAATTGTTTTTGATAGGATTTATGATTTATCTTAATATTTGCATTTATGCTTATATTAATATACTGCTGAAAATCCAAAGTATATCGGTATGTAATCACATAACTCAGTGTATGGCATACAAACGAGGATTGAGTTAGTGATGATATGGTTAAAACTATTTAGTCCGTGGTGAATTTAATCAGAGTATGGGTCTCATGATTAATATACTAATAATGCGCCCAGAACACTTAACGGTGTGACCGTCTTATCCGGACCGTCGGTATAGGGTACCTAGTGGGGCATTTATATATGATGTTTATCATATATGACTGGACCGATTTGATTTGAGTTCTCGATATAATTCCGTGATCGAGAAACCTTATCGAATCACAAGATGATCATATATGGATTAATCTCAATCCTGAGGTGATCACTGTCTACTGCTTGGTTCAAAGTAGGGTTTGATGTGTTAGTTAAGGATCACTTGGATACATGTGATCTGGACACTTCTCGTTGGCTCTATTCTGGAATGAGTGAGCATTCTCTGACTTCACAGATACGGAATCCATTCCTTCATGCGGGAAGTAGACAGACAGTTCCCTTATTTGTTAATCCTAGAAACTGAACAACCGGCCGAGTTCATATTATATTAGTTATGAACTAATTGATCACTTGGGGGTTAATGGTAAATAAGGATAAGATGTTTTGAGAAGGGTTTACGGAAATATCCCGAATCAAAACGAACAGTCTATGGAGGATTAGTCTATATGTAATGAATATATCAGTGGACGCTTATTTACTCGATGATTAGAGTGTAAGTATATATATATAATCGATAGAGTTCAGTTCCGGGTTTATGGTGGCGTAATCCCGGAATTAATTGATTGAATAAGAAATATTCTGTCCGAAGAATATTTTTATTTAATTTATTGTAGTTACTGGTTATAGGTCCATGGTCCCCGATGTGGCTCCTAACATGCATATGTTTTCTTGACGTTGGGCCTCAATAATAATTAAGCAGTTGGACTATTTAATTGATGTGCGAAATAATTATTTAGTGGGCTAAATAATTAAAAACATGGAAAAAACATTTTTCATGGATTCGACCCTTTTGTGTATCATACGTGTGCTAACCTAATTGAATTAGGGGAGGCACATTTTCTAAGTATATATTTATCAAGAAATTAGTTTTCTTGGATAATCATATGACATGTGATTAATTGTTTATTTGTTAAATTCTTAACTGGAAAAATATTAGATTGATCCTTAAATATTCTAGATTTGTTCTATATTATTCTAGGAGTATCTTTTATTTAATAAGGATTATTATAATTGATTTTGTATTAATTATTAAATCCTTGGAGGGCAATGATTTCTCTCCTATATAAAGAGAGTTTTCCTAAATCCTACAGAATATGTAAAACACGCCATATACACAATTATAATGGGGAGATGTTGACTTCCTATTAGGGTTTAGAGTTGAGAAAATATTCGGGATTTTCCGGGTAGCATATCAAGGAGGTCAAGCATCAAGGATCGATATCCACCGGTCGTTTCTTAGAGATACACATCGGAAGACTGTGACATCTCAACTATTTGGATCTCAGCTTCTCAATCTTTGAATCTAATCTTTTGATTGGTAAGTAGATCTAACCTTCTTGTAGGTTAGATCTATTTATTCATATGCTTTAATGTTATATTGATCGTGATCTTTGTTATTCCGCTGCGTAATCGGGCGGATCTAGATCCGTCCGACGATATTACATCCAACAAGTGGTATCAGAGCCTCCGATCTATAAATTAAAGTATATAATTGATAGATCTAGGAGTGGATTTGCATGTTTAGATTGCATTGTTTTTCGTTTTTTTTTAAATTCGAAAATTTTCATGATGATGAATGCTTTGATACGTTGTGGTGAAGAGATGGATTGTGGTTGGAATTTTTTACCCGTTAGATCTATTGTAAACTCATTATATGAGTATAGGAAATTTTGTAATTTATTTGATGATGTAATTTTAAATTTCCTAGAAATAAATCTGTTTTGTTGTTGTTCGATTTTTCTGTTTTTCCCATTGATTGAGCCGTTGAAACGATGATCCCTCCGGTCATAATAAGGATCAAACGTTCATGATCAAGCCCTCAAAATTTGGTGTCGATCGGAGTTCGTCTCTATATCATATTGTGGCTATAAAGTTACTGCTGTAACAGAAAAGCACAGCAGCCGTAAAAACCCTAGCTGTGATTTCGTCAAATTTCTGCAAGATTTTGGAACTTTGAAACATAGATCCGACCGTTCAGATTGACTAACATGGAGTTATGAAAAATCTCTAAAACTTTCAGGTCGATCGGGTTTTTTCTCGATGCCCGATCGGCTCTGGCAAGACACTGCTGCGCCGCAGTTATAAACAGATGCAGCAGTTGGATCAGCGGATTGCTGGAAAAATTGGGCCATCGAAACTCGGATCCAACCGTCCATATTGAATCAGGAGGAGTGAAGAACAGGCCCACAAAGTTTCGTGTCAATCATAGTTCGTTAGGATGATCGATCATCGATGAAACGGATCATCAGCAGATTGTATTAGAAACTAGTAAACCCTAGTTAGGGTTTATTTTTTTTATTTTCTAATAGGTTAGATGCGGGGGTGTCAATGGTCCATCTTGATGTTTATTTTCTGCACTAGTATGTATGCTTAGGATGTATGCGTAGAACCAGAAAATTGTCATGACATGCATCATATCATGAATTCCACTCCATATGCATACATTTAGCTATTTAATTTTGGATAATTAATTAGGCATGTATTCAACTCGATTAATTAGTTTAAGTTTTAATTAATTGTTGTGGAAATTAATTATTAGAAACTAATTAAAGAACCGAGGAACCGGGTTTTGTCAACCGTTAAGTTTTCGGTGAATCCCACCTTAAACCGGAACGAGATTGCGGGTTTGTTCCGTAGTGTCTACGGGAAAGTTTGACAATTCAAAAAATCGGAAAATCATGATACATGGGTTCGGAAATGGTCTAACCATGGTTGGGTAAGTTCAACTGAGCTACGGCTCGATCGACTCACCCTCCACGTGTGACGTTTGCATGGGGGTTCGGCAAGAGTTAGCATATCCGACAAGCCTTTACAGCTAAATGGGGCTTCTCTTAGCCGGATCCGACCGACAGTCACATGTGTTCCAAAGAATAAGACGGTAGGCTTGCCTACATTACCGACACCATTTGGGTACATGATTTTTTGTTTCTTAAAATATTGTCAAGTCCAAAACCGCGATCAGTAAATCCACCACTTTTTTCAAAATATTGAGTGGGAGCGGGGAAGGCGACAACCGACCCCACGGCCTCTACTATAGATGCAAGCAAGTGAGAGAATGGTGACGACTCATTCCGCTTTGATTTCGGCCCCCTTCGGATGGTGTTCACCGCTATCAAAATTCAAGGCTTGGTCTCCGAAAGGATAGGATCTTGAGGACTCGCCGGGTCACTGACCTGCCCTACGTAGGCATACTCGGGGCGTACTTAAAGGTCTGATATAGTAGGTCACACTCATCAGGATATTTTAGGAAATATCTTGGCTGAAAAAGGAAGATAATCGACGATTAAAGTATGGGATGTACGATTCCCATAAGATGTTTGATTCTCAAAGTTTAATCATCGAGAGAGATTTTCTCAGTTTAACCATCATCGTGCTGATACCGACCCCCTAGGCGGTGGTACGATGTGAGGTTAAATCCTTGGAATGGTAGGATAGACTTTTACAGTTTATAATTCCTAAAAAATTATCTAGTCGTGTATGTATGAATTTTTTATGTCAATTTTGTTTACAACTATCATCTCAAGGCTACTAAACTGCTAGTGTAATAAATTCGTTAAAAGTGGAAAGTAACAAGAACGTTGAACTCATCGAAGAATGCAATTAAATTTTGGAAGAGATATTCCTCTTGAGCCTTTAAATCTTAAGTGACATAGTATAGGTATGTCACTGCTGTCACTCGTGTTGAACGAGAGACGCACTTAGTTCAAAGATGATGTAGGACTACATAAAATTCTATTAGTGAATTTTAATTGTGTGAGTAATCACACAAGAAATTTCTAATTGAAAAATTGGAAAATCATAAATAAAGTGTTGCTAGTTAGATGGTATTTGGAACCGATAAACTAGTGGGAGCTTTATTCTTATGATTTGTTGTTTTTCTGAATCATTAGAAATGTGTAAGAGACTGCACAAGAGTTTTTCCATTCCTGGAAAAACGTGAACAAAGCATTACTAGTTAGACGGTATTTGAAACCGATAAACTAGTGGGAGCTTAGTTCTGGTGATTTTATAATCTCTAAAAAATCATAAATAAAGTATTGCTAGTTAGACGGTATTTGGAACCGATAAACTAGTGGGAGCTTTAACCTTATGATTTGTTGATTTATTAGAAAAATCAAATAGTCCAAACGAGTAACACTATCATTAGACATCCCACAGTTCACGAGTAGTGTCTACTCAAATGAACTACAAGTTCAAGACTATTTCCATATAAGGAAAATCAAGAATGGGAAAGAATGTCTATACATGTTAGTCATCTAAACTATGTAGTTTTAAGGCTAAACCGGAATGTTAATAAATAGAAATCAGAGGATAAGGAAAGTGATTTCGGATCACTGACCAATGCATCCTCAATGATTTCCTCGAAAGCTAAGTTCTTTGGAAGAACAAGGTAGCTATGCATTAAACGATAAATAGTGTAGACAATGGGCAGTAATTTCAGCTAGAATAGTGGGAGTGATATAAGGAAATGAATTTTGGATTCAATCCATGAATATCACAGAAAATTTATTTTCTGTTTTCAGATTCGTTGGAATGAATGGATTCACTTTCAAATTCGATAATTTGTTTGTCTTATAGAAAGTGAATATGACATTTGTTACACGAATCCAAGACTCGTACTTTTGTTTGATAAAGTCAGAACCACTAAGAATTGCTGAAAAGGTATATGTAACACATCTTAAACTATTAAAGGCAAAAGGTTTCCTTATTTAGACAAACACTTCTTCATACTCTATTAATTAGTGCATATTTCCTAAAGACAAGATCTGAAGACTGGCATAGGGTGATTCCTATCTCCCAGTCAAGGAACACTGTCTCAAAAGGAGCAATGACTAAGCTTCCTTTCAATCGGGAAAGGGTAATAGATTTAAAGAAGTAACATAGCTTGTTCATAATGACCTTCGGGGTCTTGTGAAAGATACAAGTTAGAAGGAGCTTCTGAGTAGTGACATCTAATCAGACAACTACTCGAAACGCAATAAGATTATCTAAAATATTTGGAGGTATATCTGATTTCACTAGAGATAGAGTATTTCATGCTCAGTAATAGACCATAGCATAGTCTTGGGACTGATGCTCAACCGGCCTCCCAGTGAAATTTATCCACTGAGGGATAACACCATAAATTTGCCTCATATAGTTATTAATGTGCTATAATACACTGCTCAACTCATTTAAGATATTGGTTGCAAAATAACGGTTTACACTATCATGTAAAACCGAGAAGTCTACCTAGAAGATGCTTAGAAATTTGTGGATAAGGAGTGAATTCGGTTCACCCCACATCAGTCAATATAGGCATTTAGCACTTACTGCTTGAAGGTAGGACTGGAAATTTTGCGTACACGTTCAGATGATGACTGTTCATGCAATATCTTATACGTTGATTAAAGGTTGGTTATAAGATTCTTAAGATCAGAAGTGACGGTTATACTGTCAAAACCCCTTCTGAAAGGGTCTATGAATAACAACCTTGGACTTTGGAGTATGGTTACTCAAGGTAGTTAATAACTGATTAGATCAGACCACGTCCAACATTGGTTGTTGGTGATAACACTGATAATTACTATTTGATCAAAATATCGATCCACCAAGAATGCAATGGGAGTATGGTTTAACCATTACCTATTGTGGTTTTCTGAAGACTTTGCAGTTTGCAGAGGTGATTGATAACATATGGTTCCTTGCGGGCTGTATAGGATTCTGATCAATAGAGGTTAGTTTAAAAGCCATAACCCTGTGAATGGAGTTTTGGTACTCCAGTTCTGTTCACACTCTAGTAGAACCACCTGAGTGTCTCAGGCCCAATGGGAGTAATTGGATCTACATGATAAAATTCGAATGAATAGAAAGTTTAACTTTTGGTACAAAGCTGAGTGGTCTAAGGGTGATTCCCCAACAAGTAGAGAGTTAACCAGACCGTGAACTCTCTCACCACTCGGTCTTGTTTTATTCCGTTAGAAAGCAGAAAATAGGGGTGATTCCCTAAGACTTTCTTGCCGAACAAACGGAATCTGAATTCATTCGGAACAGAAGGGTTTTAGCTAAGAATAAATGAATGATTTCGTTAGAAAGCAGGAAATAGGGGTAACTCCTTGAGACTTTCTTGCCAATCAAACGGAATCTGAATTGATTCAGGAACCAAGGCTTATATCCTTTAAGGATCAAAGCAAACCTCTAAGTCATTTAAAAGTCACATATTTCAAGTATGTGGACTTGACCAGAATATTGACAAGGCTTTCATAGACTGGATGTCAGTATTGGTAAAGTAGTATATACATTAGTATTCATGAATGGTAACACTGAAACAGTTGGAAACAACATGAGTGTGTTATCTGAAGTCGGAAACTGACATGCCAAGATTCTCTTTATGAAAGAATCAGACTACATTCTAAAGTATTTGATTCGGTCAAATTCCCGAGAATATGTGACTGGAAATCCCATCTATCCTAATGGTTGCAACATTCAACGAAGTAGTCCTATCCTACCTCTCACGGAATGCTTCTCTAAACCTGAGGATGAATAGAAAATAGGATAGACTCCCTTTTGATAAGAGAAAGTCAGGTAATTACAAGTTAATCGAATCTTGGATTCGAGTATTAAATATCAAGTTTAGTACGTCCTCAAGTATCTTTGGAGATTGAGGAATAATATGCTAGTATATTTGGGTGCGAACGTGAATATAAATGATTACACTGATTCTAACTTTAAGTTAGATTAAGGATGATCGTTATGTCGATATCGGGCTCAGTGTTTACTCGTGTGATTCTGACTTTAAGTCAGATTGAGGATTTCCTTCCACATCTGGGAGTAATTCCAGATCTGGTAAGCCGATACCACTCCATTGTGAAAACAGTGGAGAGGTAGCTGATAAGGATCTTCGCAGTCACTAGAGGTAAAAAAAAAAGCTTATTGGGAGAGTACCACTTGATTGGATGGACCGGCAACGTTTCGATCCTAAAGATTGTCTCGAGCTGACAACCTAACGGATCAGTATACTAAGTCGCATGGCATTTAGATGTCGCATACTCACCGAGTCACTGACCGACCCTGCGGCGGCACACTCGGAGTGTATTTTGACATCTAAATGGTTTGATGCACTTGGCGGGTACAAAATTGAGGGATATATCTCATTTTCTTTTAGAGCAAGTGGGAGAATGTTGCGTATAAGGGGTATGCTCTAACCATTTAATCACATGCCTTTCGTGCAAGTGGGAGATTGTTAGGTGTAGTGCCCGAAAGACAATTTCTGTAATTGTTTTTGACAGGATTTATAATTCATCTTAATATTTGCATTTATGCTTATATTAATACACTACTGAAAACCCTAAGTATACCGGTATGTAATCATAACTCAGTGTATGTCATACACACGAGGATTGAGTTAGTGATGATATGCTTAAAACTATTTAGTCCGTGGTGAATTTAATCAGAGTATGGGTTTCATGATTAATATACCAATAATGCACCCAGAACACTTAACGGTGTGACCGTCTTATCCGGACCGTCGGTATAGGGTACCTAGTGGGGCATTTATATATGATGTCTATCATATAGGATTGGACCAATTTGATTTGAGTTCTTGATATAATTCCGTGATCGAGAAATCTTATCGAATCACAAGATGATCATAAATGGATTAATCTCAATCCTGAGGTGATCACAGTCTACTGCTTGGTTCAAAGTAGGGTTTGATATGTTGGTTAAGGATCACTTGGATACATGATGTATAACATTTATATGATAAAAATTACGATGTTTTATATACGTTATCGACTCTTTTTATATAAAATATAATAAAATATAACGATAATCTTATAAAATATTAATAGCTATGAATAAATCTAAATACTATAAAAATCTAGTAAAAATGATAAAAAGTTATAAATTTTGTACCGGGTTAATAACCGGAGTGTCGTGGTCGATTCACGTGGGTATTTTTGGTATTTTACAGACCTTAGGTAAACCAAGACCCGAGTGACGACATTTTATGGAGTAAAATCATATCTTTTGAAGGAATAAAGGAATGCCACGAGATTTAAAGTTCAAAGGATCAATGGTTCGTGACGCCGTATCAAGTTATATTTTCAACGAACAAATGGCCCAGTAAAAGGCATTTTCTGAGAAAGAAGTCTTCATGGAAGTTATAGATCTCCTCAAGAGCTTTCCAACGATCTTGAATTATGTCATTTGGAGATCCAGAGCTCAAGTTATGATTTTATCAAGTTTCGGATTAAGATTGAGAAAAATCTATCCGGATCGATCCGGATTTACCTCGGATCGATCCGAGGAGACATCATGATTAGACCAAAGCATGTGGCCCTGCAGAGAATATCCTGGGATAATATTTTTATTCCCGGATCGATCCGCCCTTTCTCGGATCGATCCGCAGTGGAAAATTTGCCTATAAATAGAAAGAAGCATTGCGAGGCATAAAGGGGTACCAAATATATCTCTTTTACTTTTTTTTAGTAGTAGTAGTATGTATATATATAGGCCTTAAGCCATAAATAAGTAGTATCGTTGTAATGCTCTAGAAATTACTGGAAGATCGATGTTGTTGAAGTTGTTGTAGCATCCGGAAGAATACATCTTCCGATTCAATCGTTGTAATCGGGTAAAATTTCTAAAGTATTTATGTTTATTATGTTTGTTTTTATCTTTTAGTATAATGTTAGTAGGCTAAATCTAATAACTAGCCAAAGTTATGTAATCGTTTTATTTCGATCTTTTCGGTAAAGGAATGTTGTCTAAGTAAAATTGAATAAAATTGAGCTAATTGAATCTTTTTCTATTGATAAAGTTTGACTTGAAAGAATTCATAATCTAATTATGAATTGACGCCTCGTAATTAAGTTATGAACTCGTTAATAGAAAAACCGGAGGGTAAAATTGGCCGAGTGAAAGCGTGACAACGGAATCCGATTTCCTATTCAAAGCGATTTGTCCTAAAAGATAAATCTTATTAAAACTTGTACTCAAGATCGTTATAATGTTAACTCATCAGTTAATTGAAACTTAAACCGGAAAGTTGAATCGCCCGGCTTTGACAACCGGAGCCTTTTAATAAAATTGACCGTTTGACGAACGGAATGACTCCTTTTTATTCAAGGGGTAGAATCGCACTCGGGACCTCGTTCGGAAAAACCGTAATAGCTTGTGGATTTGGACCGATGACAATGGACATATGACAATTTAAATGACGCTAATGTGAGGAGGAATTGTTAACCTTAGAGTGCACCGTTTCATTTACTCAATTAAACCTAATATAAAAGAAAGATCGAGCACATTCCATTCACTGAAAAGATCGTATAAATCAATTATATAAACTTTGGCTAGTTCTCTAAAAATATATTTGGCATCTATATATTTATATCTATATATATATTTTGCAACTTATGCATATCTATATATATTTATATATCTATATATATTATATTAGAATAAATTTTAATTTATGCATTTATTTTATTTTAAGTTATTAGTTATCTCGTATATAAAAGCGAGATTTAGATTGAGTTAATAATGACTCTTTGGTGTTTAACCACACTTAGAAGAATTACAAAGTTCACGAGGATACGATACTCGACTCACCATACTAGCACTACTGGCTTGACCCGATACACTGTCGGTTAAGGGTAGTATTAGCACTAAAAGGCCACGTCGCTTTGCTCGGCGCCGTTGCCGGGAACGACGCTAATTTCTTTTTTGTGTCTATGGTTACTACTTGTATTAGCTCAAAATTTCGAGAATAAGTCAACACTTTTCTTATCTCATTTCTAATTTTATTTTCGTTGGTGCTTACCTTATAGGTAAGTTACCAAATTTTACTACTATCAATTTCGTGTTATTTTCTATTTTCGTTAGTTGATGACCGAAGTGGTAAGGCCCCACTCACTCCTTATAAGCCCGACATAAACACTTACGAAAAGGCGTTAAGAGTAGAGAGAAAACGTGGTCATACTAGTCGTGGAAATCCTGATTTAATCATCTTCAAGCAAATACGAAAATGGTCAAGCTAGTGATGAAACAAACGAACAAAGGCTAGATCATGCTCTGGGCATGGACAAAACCCCGTTAACCCTAATAATAATCAAAATAATAATAATAGAGATAATCGGAATCGGAACCGTAATAATCGTAACAATCCGCCAAACCCAAGACCTATTTGTGACCAAACCATAAGAAGAAATCGGACTAATAATCCCATACTTTTACCTAATGAAGGAGCTTAATAATTTCGAGATTAAATCTCATCTTTTGGTTTGATTGACACAAGAGCCCAATTCTAGGAGAAGATGATGAAGATCCGCATCATCATCTCTATCTTTTGAAGAAGCTGTGCAATACTGACCAAAAGTCAAGGTGCTCACAAGGAATTAACAAGGATGACTATGTTTCCTTTTTCTCTAAAAGGACGAGCCCGAGATTGGTTTATGTCTCTTCCACATCATTCACTTACAAGTTGGGAGGAGATTCAAACTGAATTTCTGAAACAATATTTCACTCCTGGACGGAATTTGGAATTAAAAGTCGAGGTTGCTAATTTTAGACAAGGATCTGAAGAAACACTAGGGAATGCCTGGGAAAGATTTAAAAAACTGTTAAGAGCGTGTCCCGACCATGGTTATTCCTTAGACATGCAAATCCAGCTTTTTTGTCGTAAATTAAGAAAAGATTCACGTGCTGATGTAGATCATGCATGTGGTGGTTCTTTAATGATGAGTGAAGCTCAATTAGTTTACGATGCTATAGAAAAGATTTCCAAAAATAACAGAATGTGGGAAACCGGTTCTAGCACCAGAAAAGTAGCTTTTGCAGGAGAATGCACGTCTAACACGGAAGTTCTAGCACATTTAGAAAATTTGAGTAGGAAATTTGATGGATTACACAGAATAAGAACCAAAGTTCCAGAAAATAGTACACCAACTGAATATTCGAATCAGGATAAAATACCACTAGGGATTGAAGAACCGACGGTGATACTCAGAGAGGAGGTGAGTTTTTTCAAAGCTGACATAGAAATTTAAACAATGCTTACTCAAACTCGTTCAATGCTATTAGAAGAGATCACCCTACTTATCGATGGTGCGAAAACCCTAGCAAGCAAGGACAACCGCCGTATCAGGTTCCATATAGGAACATGAATAATAATCAAGTTTATCAAGAAAACACGTCTAATCGAATTTGCCATCATTACCTAGATCCTATCCTCAACATACCACTCAAAGTATACCGGTAACTCAAAGTTCAACTCAACTGCGGAAGGAGTTGAAAAATGGGAAAAACTAATGGAAAATATGATGGGTGTAGTATCTACTCAAGCTAAAAATATAGAAACGATGGTGACTTCTATTGGTACAATCACTAAGGACATGAGTTCAATGAAAACATCTATGAGTGGACATGATACCAGGATGAGAACGATAGAAGCCTCATTAAGGAATATGGAAGATCATTTGAGTAGGGAAGGTGAGCGTAATAACGCAGGAGACCCCGGAGGATTACCAAGTAACACCGAAAGGAACCCAAGAGAGGTAAATGTTGTAGTTACGAGAAGTAGGAAGCTCGAGTGGAAGTAAAGGAGTTGAAAGCTTTGGGAATAATGAAGTAGAAGATGACTTAGATGTTAAGAATGATAAAGCTAAAGATGAACTTGAATTTCTGAGATGAGGAAGAAGAAATTATAGACAACTTCTTGAAAAGAAATAAAAGTTCGAACACGAAAGTGAGAAGGAAAAATGGGTAAAAATCCCAAGGATTCGAAGATCCCATGGATAAAGACCTAAGGACTTTATTTAAAGAACACATTAGAATAGAAGAAAACGGAAACAAGAAGAAAAAACGGGAAGAAATGAAGGAATCAAGTAGAGATTGATTAGGGGAACAATTTAAAAGAAAGAATCCAAGAACTCGAAACATGGCGTGAGTAATACTCAAAGGTTTAAGGAAAAGGAAAAGAGAAAGCGATAAAGGAGCCAAAGGTTATAGATCTAGAATCTTTACCTTACCCTCCTAAAGATCAAATCAAAAAGGAAAAAAGCGATAAGAAGTATGCTCGTTTTCTTGACACTTTTCGTCATATTCAAGTTAATATCCACGTTATCGAAGCTCGATTAACATACTCGCTATGGAAAATTTCTCGAAAGAAATTTCACAAACAAGAAAAAATTAGAGGAATATGAGAATGTATGCCTAAATGAAGAATGTTCCGCAGTGCAAAGATAAGTTACCACCTAAACTGAAAGATCCAGGTAGTTTTACCATTCCGTGTGAAATTGGAGGATTCTGTTTAAGAAGGTCTTATGTGATCTAGAGCGAGTATAAATCTCATGTCTTATGAGGATTATAGAAAGTTAGGCATAGGAAAGCTTACCAAGATCGAAATGACTGCAAATGGCGAGATAGATCAATTAAGTACCCTAAAGGAATTATAAAGGACATATTGGTTAAAGTAGACAAATTCTATTTTCGGTGGACTTTGTAGTTATGGAAATGGAAGACGGTTATTCAAACACCTCTTATTCTAGGTCGTCCATTTCTAGCTACATGAAGAACTTTAATCGATGTTCAGAAAGGAGAATTAATCTTAAGAGTCAATGAAGACGAAGTTACTTTCAATATTTTCAAAGCCATGAATTATGCATCATCAGAATCATGTTCTTTTATAGAAGATATTCATTC
The DNA here is from genome assembly GCA_026214975.1 of Gentiana macrophylla. NCBI lineage: Eukaryota > Viridiplantae > Streptophyta > Magnoliopsida > Gentianales > Gentianaceae > Gentiana > Gentiana macrophylla. The sequence goes on from CM047805.1 coordinate 64,940,129, forward strand.
TGTCTATGATAATCAGTTACCAACTTTTGAAGACAGATTAGAAGAATGCTTAACTCTATCTATCTATAAAGAAGATGAGGAAGACATTGAAATGAAAGAGATAATTCTATCTTTAGATACAGAAAGTTTTACCTTTAAACCACCATGGCATAAGCACTTGGAATTAGAACTAGAAGGACCAGTTCTTAAATCATCAATAGAAGATCCGCCAAAGAATCTGGAATTGAAACCATTACCTTTAAATCTGAAATATGCTTTTCTTGAAACTAATAATCTATTACCGATTATTATTTCATCAACTTTAACTGAGCAACAAGAAGATCAATTACTTAGAATGTTGAAAAAGCATAAGAAAGCTTTTGGATGGACGATTGCGATATATTCGAGGTATTAGCCACGAGATTTGCGTTCATAAGATAATTACGAAGGAAGATGCTAAGCCTTGTATTCAACCATAACGCCGCCAACCCAAATTTGCGATTAATTATCAAGAAAGAGGTCATTAAGCTATTAGAGATGGGAATAATTTTCCCTATATCAGATAGTGAATGGGTGAGTCCAACTCAAGTGGTACCAAAGAAAGGAGGTTTCACAGTAAAAGAAAATGATAGAAATGAATGGATTCCAACAAGAGAAATTACAGGATATCGAATGTGCATTGATTTTAGGAAACTAAATGATCATACTAAAAGATCATCATCCACTTCCATTCATAGTTCAAATGTTGGAGCAGTTAAGTGGTCATAAATATTATTGTTTCTTAGATGGTTATTCAAAGTTATTTACTGATTTTCATTGCAAGGAGATAGGAAAAGACTACTTTTACTTGTCCTTATGGAACTTTGCGTATAAAAGAATGCCGTTTGGTTTATGTAATGCTCCACTACGTTTCAAAGATGCATGATGGCTATATTTTCCGATATGGTTGAGAAATTCTTGGAAATTTTATGGGCGACTTTAGTGTTTACGGAGATTCTTTTGGTAAATTATTGTCGCACTTAGAAAGAGTGTTGCTTATTTGTGAAGATACCAATTTGGTTTTAAATTGGGAAAAATGTCATTTAATGGTATCGAAGGAATTGTTCTAGGCCATAGAATCTCGAAATAGGAATTGAAGTTGATAAAGCTAAGGTTGAAGTAATTGAAAATTACCACCACCAGTTAATCTAAGGACTCTAAGAGGATTTCTTGGACATGCAGGATTTTATAGGAGATTTATTGCAGATTTTTCAAAGATAGCAAAGCCTCTAAGTCATTTGCTTGAAAAGGAAGTACCTTTTAACTTCGATAGTAAATGTAAGGAAGCTTTTCAGACCTTAAAAGCGAGATTGACTACTGCACCAGTGCTAATAGCACCAGATTGGAATTTGCCGTTTGAGATTATGTGTGATGCCAGTGATTTAGCGGTAGGAGCAGTTTTAGGACAAAGATATAACAAAATTCTCAAAGCTATTTACTATGCATCTCACACGTTAGCTATGACTCAAATGAACTATACAACTACTGAAAAGAGCTGTTATTGTGTAAATTTTGCCTTAGATAAGTTTAGATCGTATATTGTTGGTTCTAAGGTAATAATGTATACTGAGACCATTCGACTTTGAAGTATTTCTTTGAGTAAGAAAGATGCGAAACCACGTCTTCTTAGATGGATTCTTTTACTTCAGGAGTTCGATTTGGAAATTAAAGATAAGAAGGGAAGTGAGAATGTAGTAGCAGATCATCTAAGTAGAATGGAAAATAATGTAGAAAAGGGAATAGAAATTAAAGATTCATTTCCTGATGAACAACTTTTTAGAATAGATACTCCTTCAACCATGCAGTTATTAAAGAATAGAATTCCTTCTAAGGAAATATCACCCTGGTTTGGAGATATCATTAATTACTTAACCTGTGATTATATTCCGTCTCATTGGACTTGGCAGCAGAAAAAGAAATTCTTTTATGACTTAAAATTTTATTACTGGGAGGAACCAGACCTTTTCCGTAAATGTTCGGATGGGATAATCAGAAAGTGTGTGCCTGATAATGAAATTTTAAGTATCTTATCATTTTGTCATGATCGTGAGGCAGGAGGTCATCATGGAGGATGGAAAACTGCTTTTAAAGTTTTACAATGTGGTTTTTATTGGCCTACGCTATATAGAGATGCTTATAAATATGTCAAATCTTGTGAATCTTGTCAAAAATGGGGAAATGTATCTAAAAAAACATGAAATGCCTATGCAACCTATTTTAGAATGTGAGTTATTTGATGTTTGGGGTATAGATTTCATGGGACCATTTCCTATTTCGTTTGGAAAAAGATTTATTCTAGTAATGGTAGATTATGTTTCGAAATGGGTAGAAGCTGAAGCTCTTCCCACTAATGATACCAAAGTTGTCATACGATTTCTAAAAAAAAATATATTTACACGTTATGGCATTCCGAGGGCTATCATTAGTGATAGAGGTTCGCACTTTTGTAATAGACCATTTACCAAGATAATTGAAAAATATGGTGTAACGCATAAGTTAGGAGCGCCTCATCATCCGCATAAACCGGTGGTCGAGGTAGAGGTGTCTAAATAGAGATCAAGAGAATTGTAGAAAAGACGGTGGATTCAAATCGAAAAATCGGGCGATTAAACTAGGCGATGCATTATGGGCATATAGAATGACTTTTAAAACACCAATTGGTTGTTCTCCTATAAGTTAGTATTTGGTAAGTCTTGTCATCTCCCGGTTGAGTTAGAACACCGAGCCTACGGGCTATTAAATTTCGAATTTCGATCCTAAAATTTGTTGGTGATCATAGATTGCTTCAATTGACAGAACTAGAAGAATTCCGTCTCGATTCTTATGAAAACGCTCGAATCTACAAGGAACGCACGAAATCCTTTCACGATAGGAGAATCTATAGGCGTGAGTTCCATGTAGGTGATCGAGTGCTCTTGTACAATTCACGTTTAAAGTTATTTCCAGGAAAGCTTAAATCAAGATGGACAGGTCCATTTAAAGTAACGAGAGTTTACAAATCTGGAGCTGTTGAACTAACTGATGGAAATACAACTTTTATAGCCAATGGCCATAGAGTAAAGTTATTTGTGGAAGGAGAAGGAACCGCAATGAAGGGAGAAATAATGCTACTAAGCGATCCTCCGACAAAGTAAAAGCAGAGAAATCAAGAAGCGAAAGGCAAGGAGTTAAACTCGGCCGAATACCGAGTTCTATCTATCTTTACTCTACTTTTATGTGTTTTATTTATGTTTAAAGTAGTTTCGTCTTTTACGGATAGGCGTAAAAGAACTGGATGTTTTTTTTAGATAGAATAGAAATTTTTATAACGCTTTTGAAATTAGGCTTGGATAAAGATGTCGCGTTTAAAATAGAAGCTTCGCTTTTTGAGAAAAACAAGCAATTGTTGAGAGAAATCGGTGAAAGAACTTTGTAATGGAAATTGAGAAGTTCGATAAAGAGAAGGGCAAAGTTTTTAAGAAGGTGTGTGTTTTGTGGAAAAAGTGAGCATGAAGGAAATGTAGGAAAGCACAACCAAATCACAGGATGAGTGTTTGAATGTTGTTAAGAAGGGAACGATTAGGTGGTTATCCGAAAATCCCGATGGAGATCAAAGAGAAAATTCGAACGCCTCATTTCTTAAGATTAGGTTAATGGACCGTTTTTATAGAAATCTTGAAGATTTAAGATTGGTGGGAGTAGAATTAGATTAAGTTTTTGTTTATTTTTGTTTTAAGACTTCAAAAATTTTATGATAAAACTTATTTTTATCATATATGTTATTTATATGATATAATTAAGGATTATCATACCAAAAATATTTTTAAAAGTATTTAAGTAAAAAAAAAAAAAAAAAAAAAAAAAAAAAAAAAGTGGTCGGATCGATCCGACCTAACCCGGATCGATCCGAAACCGAAAAAACCTAAAAAGGGACGGGACCTCCTTCTTCTTCTTCTTCTTCTTTTCTAAAAACAGCCGCCCCTCCCTTTTCCCCTCAATTCGAATTTTTTTGCCTTCAAATCATCACACAACATCACCATTCAACTACACCACCTCTTAAATTTTTCTCATTCTCCATTTCTCTCTTCAAAGTTGCATTTAAATTGAAGAATTTTTCAAGGATAGCTTCAACTTTATTCGGTAAATTTCCATCTTTTCGCCAAATTTCAACCTTTTCAAGCTTTATAAGGTAATAGTGTAGTTATTTATTTTGTTAATTTCGTTTTCCAAGTTTTAATTCATTTTCAACTGTTTTGTCACTCACATTTGTACTGTTGTTTTGTGTTGTTTTGTGTTGTTTTGTAATTTTGTCATTATCGTAGAATGGCCGAATCATCCAAAGCTAGTAAAAAACGTAAACCGCATATCCCTACCCAAATTCCAGTTATAGAAACTAGGCCTTTAACAGAAGAAGAATTGGCTGTTAGCTTTGATAGAACTGCGTCTGTTGCAGCTAGAAACGCCTTTAAGAATAAATTTGGACGGTGTTTAGTTGCAGTCGAGAGGGGTTTAGATTTTAAAGATTTGGGAAGGGAGGTCAAAGAAATTTTTGAAAGGAGGCATTGGATGGAATTAGCCAGTTTAAGGTCGGGAGAAATTAACACCACCTTTGTAGCAGAATTTTATTCTTTGGTAGCAACTCACGATGCTACGGAAGATGGTGAGTTAACTTCTGTCAACCTGAGGACTAGGACAGTGCCCTTTACTCCTCACATTATTAATGCTATTTTTGGTATTCCTGACATACCGGAGACTGAGGATTATTATACAGTTTGGAATTTGGATGAGCCAGCAGACTTTGATCATATTGTTTCACTAGCCCAGCATGAGTTAGATCCCCATTGCGTCTGGGCATGAAAACAGATTTTCCTATGGGAAATGTATCCGGGATATGAGAGCCATCAAACGCTTTATTAGTCATACTCTTTACCCGTCTCGGCATTTTACATCTTTTGGTAAAGAGGATTTGTGTATTGCTTGGGCTATAGTTAATGATGTACCTGTGGATATAGGCAGAGTGATGTATAGAAGGGCCAAGGAATTTGCCCTGACTGCTAGACCAGGCAGTCACATGCCTTTTCCATGTTTTATTTCTTCCTTGTGTCGTCAGATAGGAGTCCCTGAGCTCCCAAATGATAATTTGATGATGGTAGATGACACACTTATTGGTCCTAGTTTACCACTTAGGCCGGCAGGAAGAATAAACTTTTTGGACCCTAACCGTCAACGTCCTCAGCCTACTGCATCCACTGCTGTCCCTCCTTCATCCAGTCAAACTCAAACTCATCTTCCAAATACCATCACTTATGACATGTTTCAATCCATGGCCTATGATGTTCATCGTGCTAATGCCAATATGGTACATTTTTTGCGGAAAGGAATAAATTATGGTCTGAAGATTTACGTCAAGGCATACGAGGTTTATATCAAATGAATATACTGCAAAACCCTGCCTATGCCGAGATGGATATTCCGCAATGCCAAACCCAGCCTTATACCTTGCCCGATTTCATTCCACCGATGCCACCTCACTCTGATTTCCAACAAATGCCACATTCTTTTGGATTTCAAACTAGTGGTGTAGGAGATTTTTCGACAGGTACTACGGCAGCTGCAACATCAGAATGGACTGGATCTGGATCGTTTGGCCATACCACGATGAGATGGGGAGGCACTTTTTCTGATATCACGAGAGAGATGAGCTCGATGGGACTAGATAGCTCGGTACGGATGTCAACTTATTTTCAAGATCCATCCCAAGAATCGACCCGTTCTCAAGCTATGCCAAGTTCAAGCCACGTCGAGCTGAGTGATGAAGAGGAGTGATAATTTTTAAACATTCTATGGTTTTTGACATTGAAACAATTTTATTTATCATGCACGTTTTCTTTTTCGTTAAATTTTAAGTTGTTTTGATCATAGTAGGATTTTATTTTAATACGATTTTCATGTTTTCATTTCATATTATGGTACTACGCATCGTGTAGAATAATTTAGCGTTATAACATAATGAAAATGAACCAAAAATTGGAAGAAAACTTGTCACCTAGAAAAACTAAGTTTTTTCAAGCAAAATCAACTCGTCCGTGAGCGATAATGTTCCGGATCGATCCGCCTTTACGGATCGATCCGGACGTGTGTTTACCGACGACAACATTATCTTGGTTCGAGAGGCCGGATCGATCCGGCCTTATCTCGGATCGATCCGCAAGTACAAACGCGCTTAAAGTAGATCTTTTCTACTTTTCTTTGGATGGATATATTTCTATAAAAGGAAAAAGCGTGACCAAACATTTGCTCATTCTTTCCTTCATTCTATTTTCAATCTCTGTATCAAAAAAATGTCTAACCGATCATCTCCCTCGGTTAATAGTTACGAGCCGCATACGCCTGATGGTGTAGTTCCCGAACGGCATGCCTCTTGCTTTCATAATGAAGTCCCGAGACATCTAAATTTTGTCCGTTTCTCCTATTCGATGGAGAAAGGCTTAAACTCTTCGAAAAATTGATCAGTGGGGACGTAATCTAATCCGAGGTTGCGGGTGGAAAAAGTTAATAAGGACTCCCAGAGGTCGAATAAACATTTCGGTTGTTAGAGATTTCTTTGCGTCTCTCACTCAAATAACGATGGTGAGCCTCATCTCAACTTATTACGATTAGGGGCACCGTTATTTCGCTTTCACCAATCATCATAAATCAAATCTATCAAATTCCACCATGTACTTTTGATGAAACCCACACTTCGAGTTTCTTTGGGAACTTGGGGATGCATATAATGTTGTAAATCGTCTTTGCAGAAGCCTTTCGATTCAGTATTTCCGTTGTTTGATCATAACTATGATTCTTCAACTCGCTTTACCCCTCATTTAAGGGCTTGGAACGCGCTTCATTAATTCTCGGATCTATCCAACTAGAGATTTTTATGGGGTTACGGACGATGAGATCTTCTTTGTTGTATGCATTGGTTGCAGGAGCATACATTGATTGGGGAGTTTTGATTTTTAAGGCTGCAATTAATTTTGCAGTAGAAAGACGTAATAGGGGAAAACCGTTACCATTTGCCTGGGTTATCTCTCACCTTTGTATCCAACTGAATCACGTGCCTGAGTTTGCTACTGACGAGATTTTTCCATCTCGTGATTCTCAGTTAGGATTACTTCCGGTAGATACTCCCGGATGTTCATCTACGGTTTGATAATCAGTTAGAAGTTATGTTGTTAAGTTGGTAGTTGTTTAAATTAGTTGTTTAATCGTTTGTTGTTGTTTGTTACTTTTATTTATAGTTTGTAATAGTGTTTAATATATATGTCATTTTCTTTAATCAAAATAATATATGGTTGCTAAAAATAATAAATAATAATCAAAATCATATAAAATTTTAATTTTATTTGTAAATTACTTTTTATTTTACTCACTGAACATCGGGACGATGTTAGTTCGTAAGTGGGGAGTGGAAGTAAGTTAGTAAATAAAAATTAAAATTTTCTTATATAAATCTATACTTAATTGCTCAATAATTAGTTTAATTTTTCTTGAAACAAAATAACTAGATAATATATAATTAATATGAATAAAAACAATATAAATTGGTAAGAATAGATTTTAATTAAGTAAAATAAAGTAGATATATTATAATTATATTATATATGTCAATTTTAGATCTTTATAAGATTTTAAGTATATGTAACTATACATAAATATTATCAAGTAGGTTTCATATGAAATTTTAGCAAAAATACTTATATTTATAATAAATTTTTTAGAATAATTTTCTTTGTAAAACGAAATATGAATATGGAATCGGATTAGGAATGATGAGATTTTTGACACCACAAAAATTACCTCAACCTTGATTAGAGTGATCAAGACCTCACTGAAGAAATAGCCATTTTTGATCATAACCGACCCTTGGCTTATTTTGGTCTATATTTCTGAAAATCCCACGAGTTTTATGCGTACTTATGAAAGGAGATGATAGCATGAAGCTAAGGATGGTGTATGTTGAGGTGAAAAAAAAAAAAAAAAAAAAAAAAAAAAAAAAGAACAAAGCACCAAATTTACAGAGAATTAATCGAATACCAGGTATCTTCCTTATCTTTGATCGACAGATATCGGTAGTAGCTTCCGATGATTTGAGTGCAGTAGGGTGTTATCTAGAAACGTCCTATATCACTATGAGGTATAAAGCTCCCGATAAAAATTCGAATCATAAGATCTCAAGAATGATTACGAGTTTAAGGAAACCGGACTCGTAATTTTAGATCGAAAGAGTATTACTCCGATCAATCTTGATGAAGCAATGCTTGTAAATTTGATTTTCTACACACACTCACGCTTTTAGTTCTTAATATTGAAAAAGAAGAGAGAAAATCTGAAAAAATAGTTGGAAAAGGAGATATTATTAATCGAAACTGTTTTTGATCAAACGTGAAGGTGTAAGTACGTACGACTTGCCTCTTTCTATTTTTGATTTCTTTTTCTATCTTTTCGATTAACCAATGTCCTATCTAAAAAGTTTGAGCCATCTTGTCAATTACTTGACTTAGTCTTTGATTCCAAATATTTCATATAAGTTGAGATAGGAAAATAATTCTAGAATTTTAATTATATTTATTGAGTAAATTTTGTGAAATTTCATTTGAATAATAGTTGATAAATAATTTATCAAAGTTATCTACACTTTTTATCTTATTAATTTCTAAGAAAGATATAATTAATATGTTTATAATATTGAAATGATATTTTACTAATTTAAAATTGTATCTACCACTTATATTATTTTTATCGTAATTTTTATATATTACCGCTTATTTTGCTCGAGGACGATCAAAGAGCTAAGTGGGGAGTAGTTGATGTATAACATTTATATGATAAAAATTACGATGTTTTATATACGTTATCGACTCTTTTTATATAAAATATAATAAAATATAACGATAATCTTATAAAATATTAATAGCTATGAATAAATCTAAATACTATAAAAATCTAGTAAAAATGATAAAAAGTTATAAATTTTGTACCGGGTTAATAACCGGAGTGTCGTGGTCGATTCACGTGGGTATTTTTGGTATTTTACGGACCTTAGGTAAACCAAGACCCGAGTGGACGACATTTTATGGAGTAAAATCATATCTTTTGAAGGAATAAAGGAATGCCACGAGATTTAAAGTTCAAAGGGATCAATGGTTCGTGACGCCGTATCAAGTTATATTTTCAACGAACAAATGGCCCAGTAAAAAGGCATTTTCTGAAAAAGAAGTCTTCATGGAAGTTATAGATCTCCTCAAGAGCTTTCCAACGCATCTTGAATTATGTCATTTGGAGATCCAGAGCTCAAGTTATGATTTTATCAAGTTTCGGATTAAGATTGAGAAAAAATCTATCCGGATCGATCCGGATTTACCTCGGATCGATCCGAGGAGACATCATGATTAGACCAGCATGTGGCCCTGCAGAGAATATCCTGGGATAATATTTTTTATTCCCGGATCGATCCGCCCTTTCTCGGATCGATCCGGCAGGAAAATTTGCCTATAAATAGGGCAGCATTGCAGGCATAAAGGGGGTACCAAATATATCTCTTTTACTTTTTTTTAGTAGTAGTAGTATGTATATATATAGGCCTTAAGCCATAAATAAGTAGTATCGTTGTAATGCTCGAGAAATTACCAGAAGATCGATGTTGTTGAAGTTGTTGTAGCATCCGGAAGAATACATCTTCCTCGATTCAATCGTTGTAATCGGGTAAAATTTCTAAAGTATTTATGTTTATTATGTTTGTTTTTATCCTTTTCGTATAATGTTAGTAGGCTAAATCTAATAACTAGCCAAAGTTATGTAATCGTTTTATTTCGATCTTTTCGGTAAAGGAATGTTGTCTAAGTAAAATTGAATAAAATTGAGCTAATTGAATCTTTTTCTATTGATAAAGTTTGACTTGAAAGAATTCATAATCTAATTATGAATTGACGCCTCGTAATTAAGTTATGAACTCGTTAATAGAAAAACCGGAGGGTAAAAATTGGCCGAGTGAAAACGTGACAACGGAATCCAGTTTCCTATTCGGGGGCAGATTTGTCCTAAAAAGATAAATCTTATTAAAACTTGTACTCAAGATCGTTATAATGTTAACTCATCAGTTAATTGAAACTTAAACCGGAAAGTTGAATCGCCCGGCTTTGACAACCGGAGCCTTTTAATAAAATTGACCGTTTGACGAACGGAATGACTCCTTTTTATTCAAGGGTAGAATCGTACTCGGGACCTGTTCAGAAAAACCGTAACAGTTGTGGATTTGGACTGATGACAATGGACATATGACAATTTCGTACGCTAATGTGAGGAGGAATTGTTAACCTTAGGAGTGCACCGTTTCATTTACTCAATTAAACCTAATATAAAAAGAAAGATCGAGCACATTCCATTCACTGAAAAGATCGTATAAATCAATTATATAAACTTTGGCTAGTTCTCTAAAAATATATTTGGCATCTATATATTTATATCTATATATATATTTTGCAACTTATGCATATCTATATATATTTATATATCTATATATATTATATTAGAATAAATTTTAATTTATGCATTTATTTTATTTTAAGTTATTAGTTATCTGTGCTATAAACTGAGATTTAGATTGAGTTAATAAATGACTCTTTGGTGTTTAACACACTTAGAAGAATTACAAAGTTCCCCGAGGATACGATACTCGACTCACCATACTAGCACTACAGTTTGACCCGATACACTGTCGGTTAAGGACTGGTATTAGCACTAGAAAAGGCCACGTCAATACATGTGATCTGAACACTTCTCGTTGGCTCTATTCTGGAATGAGTGAGTAGTCTGTACTTCACAGATCTGGAATCCATTCCTCCTCTGCATGGAAGTAGACAGACAGCCTCCTTATTTGTTAATCCTAGAAACTGATCGATCGGCCAAGTTCATATTATATGAGTTATGAACTAATTCATCACTAGGGGGTTAATGGTAAATAAGGATAAGATGTTTTGAGAAGGGTTTATGGAAATCTCCCGAATCAAAACGAACAGTCTATGGAGGATTAGTCTTTATGTAATGATTATATCAGTGGACGCTTATTTACTCGATGATTAGAGTGTAAGTATATATATATATAATCGATAGAGTTCAGTTCCGGGTTTATGGTGGCGTAATCCCGGAATTAATTGATTGAATAAGAAATATTCTGTCCGATGAATATTTTTATTTAATTTATTGTAGCTACTGGTTATAGGTTCATGGTCCCCGATGTGGCTCCTAACATGCATATGTTTTCTTGACGTTGGGCCACAATAATAATTATGTAGTTGGACTATTTAATTGATGTGCGAAATAATTATTTAGTGGGCAAAATAATTAAATACATGGAAAAGACATTTTTCATGGACTCGACCATTTTGTGTATCATACGTGTGCTAACCTAATTGAATTAGGGGAGGCGCATTTTGTAAGTATATATTTATCAAGAAATTAGTTTTCTTGGATAATTATATGACATGTGATTAATTGTTTATTTGTTAAATAATTAACTGGAAAAATATTAGATTGATCCTTAAATATTCTAGATTTGTTCTAGATTATTCTAAGAGTGTCTTTTATTTAATAAGGATTATTATAATTGATTTTGTATTAATTATTAAATCCTTGTAGGACAATGATTTCTCTCCTATATAAAGAGAGCTCTCCTAAATCCTACGAAACATGTAAAACACGCCATATACACAATTATAATGGGGAGATGTCGACTTCGTATTTGGGTTTAAAGTTGTGAAAATCTTCAGTTTCGTGTGTGATGTTTTTATCAACTTGTTGAGTGTTTCATTGTACGTAGACTGTGTTAGGTCAGTGAAATCCATTCACCAGACTGTTGAATCTGACATACGAAGGTAGATTACTGAAATAATGTCTATTCTCGGAATTAGGAAATGACACCCTTCGAGTGACATTGAGAACGTTTAGGTAAGTCAAAGACACTTCCGGATGTAGCTAGGGTTTATGAGTATTAGATTGGATCATAGCTTGACTATCTCTTTTTTTCATAGTTTAAACTCTTTTATTTTTTTTGTATATTTAGTTGTTAAAACCGGTGATCTGACAAATCACCATGTCTCGTAGTTGTGTTGGCTTGAACTAGGAATGATACCGACTTTGATACTTGACCAGATTTCCTGTAGGATACGACCTTGCTCGCCATTTATAGTACAACTGACTCGGTACCCTGCCGGTTAGAGTTGGCTCACTGTAAAACGGCCATCTAGGATCATTGGAAAGCTCTGAATAGGGTACTAAGGTTCTTAAAAATTTACAATGTATCTGGGATTATGTTATAGAAGATATCCAGCAGTATTAGATGGATGCTGTGATGCAAATTGGATATCTGACTCCAAAGATTTGAAAGCCCCAAGTGGATATGTATTCACTATTGGCGGTGCTGTGGTGTCATGGAAATCCACAAAGCAACCATGCATAGCTCATTCCATGATGGAAGCTGAGTTCATTACATTAGATAAGGCAGGGGAAGAAGCAGAATGGCTTCGTAATTTCCTAGAGGACATTCCATACTGGACTAAACCTATTGCTCCAATAAGCATACATAGTGATAGTCAGTCGGCTATAAGTCGGGCACAAAACAGTATGTATAATGGTAAGTCTCAACTTATACGTCGCAGACACAATACTATTAAACAACTAATCTTTAATGGTGTGATTTCCATTGATTTTGTTAGATCGAAAGAGAATCTTGCAGATCCGCTTACAAAGGTTTACCTAGAGATCAAATGTCAAAATTGACACTCGGAATGGGACTTAAGCTTATTACGACAGAAACATTGTAATGGTAACCCAACCATGTTGACTGGAGATCCCAAGATCATGGTTCAAAGGGACAAGTAAGTTACGAAGGTTCAGTGAACACTTACCCATTCTGTGAATAAAATTGCTATCTGTCAGTGGTGTATAATGTAAAGTGAGAACTTTTAATGATTACTACATCTTGGTTAATTTAAGTAGGTAATGGCAGAATACTCTTGATAGGAGATCATTTATGTAAGTGTGAAGTGGAGCTGCTTCTGTGAGAATTCAGAGGCTAGAATTCTCTAACGCACTTTCTGAAACCAGGGGTGATTAATGGCCAAAATGAAGACAACCATGAGAACCAAATACGGTGGTAAGGGAAATATTGTGTGAGTGCTATTGTTTGGTTTTACAATAAAGGCTGAACAGTTCGAGACATAGCTCACTGAATAGCCGAGTAGATCCGATAGTATTTCACTAAGGTAGGTTCAAAGCCAGAAGCTACCTCTCCTGATGCAATATTTTTCTGTCAGAAATCTCTTTAGGGTCTGCATTAGCATTAATTTCCATTCATGTGGGAGATTTCTGGAGAAAAATAGAGGAAAAGAGAAAATGATTTTTAATCATTTTAAATCAATTTCTTACAACCACGTTAAGAGCAGGTTTCAATTACACTCTTGTATAATTTATCAAGAGTTTATGATGACTTTAAAATCTATGTATGACGTAGATAAAGACATGTGTTTGAATAATTCAATCCGGATATCGGGTGAATGAGAAATTAATCCTTGAAATTGGTTAGTTGAAAAAGTTGAAGTGTTGAAACTTGGAAGTTGAAGAGTTCAACTTCCTTAATCCCACATTGGGAATTGTGCTAATCATTTCTCAATATTATAAGCTCCAAGGAAAGGGAGAGAGTTCAGAATGGTTTTAGTTAGACGATGTTCTACTAAAATTGCCACACGCACGCGTGCTCCGCCGCTGCCCGAGCCCGTTGACCTTGGGCTTGGGCCTGAGGCAATACTAATTTTTTTTGGACAAAGTTACATTGGACTTGTCAAATAATTATACAACATTCTGTTCTGCTGAGCTGTGAGTGAGTACTTCGATTCAGGCTCGACTCAGCTAAGTCTCTTCATCTACAACTGATACATAATGGAGTTGCATTATTACTTCAACCTGAAACCTGATGGAGTTAAAGGCTGTTAGTGGAAAACTGATTGAGTTAAAGCCTTAAAGTCCTTTTAGTGGAGCTCTTTCAACTTCAGGGTTGTCCGTCTCTATAATAGGATCCTCTACTGCAATGGATATGTACACACAGAATACACAACACATACAACACAACTCATCTTTCCACATACATTAGTTGAAGAGTTTCTGAAGCACTATAGAGTTCGATGTTTGTTCAGAGTTGAAGTACCTCTCTTTGAACAGGTATACTGAGTAATCCTGGGAGACAATTGCATAATCCGTGGGTACAAGCCGGAGCAAATTTGTCTTAAGAACAGAGTTCATCTCGCCTCAGTCCTTATATCCTTTCCCGTTTAGTTGTTCTTTTCTTGTTCATTACTGTAATTGTAATTTCCTCTCAGATAAAGTGTTCTTCATCTTTCTGTCTCTTTATTTTATTTTACATACGATACTACGGGTATAACACTTAACTCTTATACCTTCATCATTCTGAACTGGACACTCTGGTTGTTTTCTAAACAAGTGCGACCAAAAAAAAATCTGATTAGTCCGGGCCATCAAATCGTATTTGTGTCTAGACCACCGTAAAATTTTCCTACATCTTTTAACCATACCGTACACTATAACCACCTATTGACCGGTGCTCATGGAGTGTGGATGTTTAAACCCATTAAGGAATTTCTTTCAGTTCTTTGAAATGATAGCAAACACATGACTTTGAGACACTAAATTACTTGATTAACATCTCTCCTCATCCCGTGGGACGAGGGAGTGGGCCCCTCGTGGTTAGGGTAAACCCATATTACGGAAAACAAGAATCCCAATGACACAAAAGAGAATACGCACACGCAACAAATTTTGAAAGGCAAACACCCCTTAAACACATGTACACCATGACCCAAAAATAGGCATTAATTCCCACCTTGTACGTTATGTAACCCTTTTCGTGGACCATCTGCACATCCTATTATGCCTTCTTGCATGTGTGATAATCATAGGAGCAGCTTTAACTAAAACAAGAAATATTGAATTAAGAGTCATGCTACTATATAAATGCTTCTATATATATAAGCTTTAGCTCCTGATTTAAATAAACACAAGAATCAAAACATAGGACTCATTCCATTCTAATTTGCTTAAAAATGAAGATTGAAATAGAAGTTATTTCCACACAAATCATCCCTCCATCTTCCCCAACTCCAAATGATATATCAAACTATAAGTTCTCTTTCATAGATCAATTGGAGGCTCCTGCTTTTATGCCTCTTACTCTTTTTTATGAAGCCACTGGTAGCCTCACCAAATCACAGATATCAGGCCATCTTAAAAAATCCTTATCAAAGACACTGTCTCTTTACTATCCTCTTACAGGACGTATCGTTGACAACAGCTACGTCATCAATGACGACCAAGGCATCACGTACGTGGAAGCTCAAGCTAATTGTAAGCTTTTGGAAGTTGTAAACAAACCCATCCCAGAGGAGTTGGTTAAGCTTCTCCCTCGAAATATCGATGATGTTACAGATGTTTGCATTATTGTCCAAATTACTTTCTTCAATTGTGGGGGAGTGGCCATTGGGGTTGCACTTTCTCACAAAATTTGTGATGGTTGGTCGTTATCTTTATTTGTCAATAGCTGGGCAGAGATTTCACGTGGGGATGCTTATATCCGATCTCCGATATTCGAAGGTGCAACCCTTTTCCCCCCAAGAGATTTGGGTGGTTTTGATCCAAAATGTTGGATGATGATGATCAAAGAAGATCTCGTCACTAAGAGGTTTATGTTCACTTCTTCAAAGATCAACGAACTAAAAGACATTTACACAAACACAACACGTGCAACCAGAATAGAAGCCCTAACAGCATTTATTTGGACTCGTTTCATGGTTTCCACCCAAACAAAAGACGACCCCAAAAGAAAATTCAATCTGGTTATTCCTATCGATATCAGAAAAAGGGCTATTCCACCTCTATCTGATGATTTATTTGGTAATTTCGTTCAACACGCCGTGCCTGTACTTGATGGTGAAGAAGGTACTTATACTGGGGTCATTGTAGTGGAAAAGATGAGAGAAGCTATACGCAGTATCGACGGAGATTCTGTGAATAAACTCCGGGAAGGAAGCCAGAGTTTTAATTTTTCGAATGACCCCGTGAACAAGTATTTGAGCGGTGAGGTGGAGCCATTTGCTTTCACTAGTCTTTGTAGATTTCCTCTGTACGAAGTTGATTTCGGATGGGGAAAGCAGATTTGGAATGGATTAGTTGGGAGCTTCCACATGAATAGAGTTGTTTTTATCGACTCGGTTTCTGGAGGTGGCATTGAGGCATGGATCACTTTCAAATCGGAAGACATGGCTAAGTTTCAAGCTGACGAAGAGTTCCTCGCATACGTAGCAACATGATTGATTAATACAGGCGAAGTGTTTTTTTTTTTTTTAGAGGGAATAAAGGACCCGATAAGAGGCAAAATATAAAATATGTTTTTTTGAGAAGCAAAATATAAAATATTATACAAGTAAAACAATTGGTGAAAATGACAAATTAAAATATTTCCGGTGAAAATGCTATTAATTGGGGAGATGTGGATTTCAGGGGAATAGTGGAATCAACGAAAAATTAGTGTAACAGTGACATCTAAAACAAATTCACTATTTTGCTACAATACATCTTCAAATACGAATTCCATTATTTTGCTAGTTTTGCAAAAAAAAAAAAAAAAAAAAAAAACCAAAAATTATCAAATACGATGTCAAAATTAAGAGGACAAAGAATAAATAAAAATTTTGACGAAAGAATTACGATTTTTTGAAACTTAGATCAAAAGATAAATTTGATTTTCTAATTGAGTAGGAGATAATATTGAAATTAATTATAAATTTTCTTTATGAATAAAATGGAAAAAAGGTTCAGGGAGTAGGATTTTGTCCTTTTCACCATAAAAAAGTTTTCAACGGATTAAGTGCTTATTTTATTTCTATCTTGTCATTTTTTTTTTTTTAATTTATTTTTTTGTTGGTGTGGTCTCCTAAAATGACAAGTTTCTTTTAATGTTGTTCTATCTCTATGGTGTTCCAACAACTATTTAAAATGTGTATCAATTAAGCAACTCTGAAATGCATTGTTCTCGGAATTAACCAACATAGCGGAATATACATTAATTGGTCTTTATGCAATATAAAAAAACCGAGATTTGGCCAAAGTCAGTTCTTGTGATTCAACTTCATAGCATCTTTGGTAACACACAGGGCCGTTCCTTGAGGCAGACCATCAAGGCCGCGGCCTAGGCCTTCCGTCGAAACTTGGTATTTTAGGGCTCCTGTTTTTCATGTAATAGAAGTGTATTTCAGGTCAATTTTTTTTTACTCAAACTTAAAACTGGTAAGACCCAAATTTATAGTCGAATTTAGTGAAAGAAAGTCTAATCAAATTCCGTTATATTTTTTATAACGCTCATCAATATAGTATACCTCAAAAATAGTTGTGATGTATTATTTATTTAAAATAGGGTCAAAGCCCTAATTTTTTTTGGCCTAATGCCTCTGATTACACGACAAGAAAATCGGCTTTTAATGAGAGGAATTTCCGTCATTAAATGTTCGATTCCCGTCATTAAAGGCTTTCAATGATGGGAAATTCCCCTTCATTGCCCCCTCCGCCGTTAAAGATAATAATGACGGGAATCATTTTCCCGTCATTAATTGTATAACACGTTCAATGACGGTATATTCCTATCATTAAACTTTTTTTAATCATGATTCATCCACTCATTATAGGCTCATTTCCCCTCATTAATTAACGATATAATCACAACACATGTCATCATTTAAAGGTCATTGTCCCGTCATTAAAGAGTGCACACATTTAATGACAGGGTTTTACCGTCATTTAAAACATTGTCAATGACAGTGAGTTTCCCTCCTTAAATATATTGTTTCCCCTCATTATAGATTCAGTTTCCATTCCAATGTATGATATTTTACTGACGAAAATTACCGTCATAATTCGTTTATCCCTCACTAAAGAGGTTTCGTCATAATTTTTGACAAATATCTAATGACCAGATCTACCTTCACAAAAATTGTTTTTAATGACGACAAAATTCATCATTAAATACAATTTGAAGGTCATAATAACATGAGAACATAGTTGCATCACAAACCAAAAATTTACTTAAACTAAATAAGATTGATCTGTTACATAAAGATTTACAAAAGCCAAGTTACATACAGAGTTACAAAAGCCAAACTACATGTAGATGCATAATGAAAGGATTTTCTAGTATCATATCCCGATGTACAAATATCTTTCCACCAAGAATTACGGTTATCGGGTTGTTACCCTAGAGTACCGTACACTGTCAAAACGCCAGCAAAAACATAACTGCATGTTACAGCATCGGTGGATATGATACATATCAATCCTTTCTCCACATCACTTCAAAAAGTACAAAATCTTTTAAAACCCTGCATCTAAATTAGGAATAAATCAGCAACACAAACATTGTAGAAACAATTTTACATAAACTTAAAACAAAGTAAATAATCAACTTGGGGCCAAGCTGGGCAAGTAACAAGATTACCTCAATTATTTATTTAACTGTATAAAATTTTAATCCATATAAGGCACTTGCGTATAGCATATTCCATGGTCCCTTAAGATCACAACAAGAGTTTACTCTCTATGAGCCTTGAAAAGGCCTAACTAAGATGTTAACCAAAATAAAGTCACATCCAACAGGGACAGAAACCATCAACAACATTCTAGGCCGACAAAACATAGACAAAATAGTACGACACTCTGAGCAGCGAATCGAATCTACCATTGATAAAAAAACGGTTTATTATATTATATTATAGAACAAAGAAAAGAATTCCAAGTATCTAAAAATTAATCTCAAATAAAAAGTCCATGTAATTGGAAAAACTAATCACAACCGACTTGTTGAGAACATAACACATCACAAGAAAGATGCAACGGTCAAGACAATAACCCAAACAAACATATGCATACCTCACGCAATGTAAAGTAACTAAAGCAATAAGCTAAACACTGTCTACAGTTAACAGACATGAATAGCATCAAAGTATTGAACAAATTACTTGAAACCCCTAATTCTAATGATCCCCAGATGTACTATTTATAAGAACAAGATCTAAAGAAGAAGAAAACAATATCCATTGGTTTTGAGATATCACAAACAAGTCTCTAAAAAATCAACAAATCGATTGGCTACTTTTTTTTCAAAAAAATTGAGGATTCAAGTTTCCGCACAACCTTATAAACCACAATTTTATTTAATTAAATTTGTTTGATTTTTGGATTGAGGACACGAAGCACAAAAATGTAAATAGAGAAAAGAAGAATAGGGACAGCTGGAGGGACTACACCCTTTGTAGGGACAGCAAAGATGAAGAGAAATGAGACTACTATTGATCCCAGTCATACATACTACTAAAATGTAGATAACTATTTTTTCGTTATTGTTTGAGCACAGCGGGGAAAGCTATTAGGTAATAAGAAACCTAATGAAAGCTCCTCAATTTGTAATATATATAAAATACTATTATATAGTATATATATATATATATATAGGGAATATATATATATATATATATATATATATATATATATAACAAACAAACCATAACATAGTCAAATGAGTAATTTGGTGACACAAAAATGTTTAAGGCATCTAAATCACCAAGATTAAACATAATTACCATAGACCAGAGACATCGGGACCAAGTTAAAAAGTAGGAAAATATTGCATACATGACTATGAGCTATTCGATGTCATCGCCACAAGTGGGCGGTTCATCTGAAGTTGGTTGTTTTTCATGCACCATTTCGATCAACATACTTTCAATGCTCTCAATAGGCCTTCTCAGGTCATTATTTTCTTCTTCCTTTTCATAGAGCTTGGCCTTAAGTGCTTTCATATCAACAGCTTGTGAATCATTGAAATGCTTCCTTTTAACTCCACCTCCAAAACCAAAGACATGACTGTGGTTTTGTGGTCCAAAGCAAGTTTCAACCACCTCAATAGGTGTGAGTGATGCATTGGATTGAACAGTCTTGAAAATCTCATCCTACAATGCTTAGGCTTCGTACGTCAAATACAAAAATTGATATATTTATATAGAAATGGTAAGTACAGGTACTTACGTATTTTTCTTGTTCTCTTGATTCAACAAATTTTCCCTTTTTCTGTCTAGTCACATAGAAGATTTTTGCAATGTCAGGTGGGGTATCTACCTTATCTCCCTAGAAGATTTGAAGAACAGGAAAATTAAATATCAATTACGAAACATAATAAATCTAAAGCATAAATAATTGTTGAATGTATACCATCTCATGTATGATATGTCTATGCGGCTGACTTCCGGTTCGATGAGGCATCACCCCTCCTTTGGACCGATTATCTGAATTCTGAGAACTGATTTTCTGCATCAAACAATACAATATAAAACAATTTTCTCTTTAATCCTGAAATACTTGCCAAACAATGCACATGATCACCCATTTCAAGACACTTTTACTTCTTTCATACATTCCTCGGATAGTACAACATAATAAACAATTTAAAATATTCACCTTCAAGTGGGATTGAAAAATAAAATTTAGATATTTTTGTTAATTGTATACATTTTATGCATACCTGAAACGGTTCGGTCAAGAACTTTTCTGTGACAAGCCACTCCCAATCTTTAATTGTCATCCCTGGAGGAACATTTTTCAAAACTTGTGCTTTAGTCTTGCAAGGTGTCACGAATTTCGCATTCAATGATGACCTCCAAGCCGTCCACAAAGAACCCATGTGCTCCAAAGTAGGTTCACGATATGATTCCATATCAGGATTGGAAAAGCATTCCTACAAAAGACAACATAAATTCACATTACAAACATTGTGTATCCATCCCCAAATCCAGCTTCCTCAAGCAAAAATGAAAAGCATTTCTTGTTTAAGCTCTGACAATAACATCAAATTGAGATGATGCAATGCATGATCCAAGTATCTTATTCATTAATTACCACCTATTAGCTCAGCTAATGATGCTAAGAATACATCCCACAAAATTACATGTACTCACCAATGATGACACTCTGCTCCGCATCTCTTTCTACTATAAGACGAGGGAAAACCCACTAAATTCTTCAATTCAGTCACGTAAACAATTTGAAAGTTTCACATTCAATAATGTCTCAAATTTAACTGATCGAAATGAAAACAAAATGCATTCAATTTGCAGCAATCAGAGAGAGCATAAGTCCAAGCCATGAATTAATAACATATAGAAGACCTACCCTCCCGTGCACACCGAAATAAGAAAAAGTTACAAACCAACATGCCGAAAGAGAAAAAGATATGTCCAACACTCAACAAAGTACTCATACTAAAACAGACATATAAACGGTCTTAAAAATAACCAAAAAGTAGAGAAAATGTGTTTCACTTACCTTTACTGCAGCCCACATGTGTTCCTTGTCACCTTTAGACATATGCTTCCATGTAAGAACTTGTGTAGGACATATGTTACTGGACCGCACAATCTTCCCCAAGTGCCTGGACCAATAAGCGTGTTATGGTCCTACTCCACGATTGTTGAGAAATTGGATCTCAAAATTTTCTCCTTTTTTCAGCTACGA
The DNA here is from genome assembly GCA_026214975.1 of Gentiana macrophylla. Classification (NCBI taxonomy): domain Eukaryota; kingdom Viridiplantae; phylum Streptophyta; class Magnoliopsida; order Gentianales; family Gentianaceae; genus Gentiana; species Gentiana macrophylla. The sequence goes on from CM047805.1 coordinate 64,961,789, forward strand.
TTTTCTTGTTCTTGTTGGGTCCTCTACCTTTTCTAACTTTCTCAGTAGCTGTATTTGATCAATGAAATGGATATTAAAAAGTTGTGTCTTCATTTTATTTCAAAAACAACAACAGATTAATATTAAAAAGCCATATTCAATTTATTAACCTTACCTTCAACATTTTTCCTTGAATTTCCATACCTCATTTCACCAGTATGACTATTATCATCTTCTAAATCTCCTGACAGAAAATACAAAGTTACAAAAAAAAAAAAAGTAAACATAAAGAAAACTAAACAAAATCAAATGAACAACCCCAACTAAAGACTACCAAATGATGGATTATGCTCAGGCAATTTGAAGAGCAATGGTTGCACTGTTGCGTCCTTAGCCAAATAAACTGATATATTCTCCACATCTTCTTGTTCTTTCAACAAACACATCAAATCTTTGTCATTTCTCAAAGGCTTGCCACACCCATCCGTTATTTTGATACCAAAAGAATAAATGTCAATGAACCTAGAACATATGCTCAAGACATCCAAAAAGGAACATTCTTCTGTTATATTTCTTTCTTCCCATTTATCTTCACCATAGTGGAAAAAAAGATTGTGCACTAGATTTTCACCTGTAGGGAGAAAATATACTTTTTACAAATATATTGATCAATAAAAAATCTCAAAGCATACCGTTTTAAACACCCAAAGGAAAATTTAGTTCATTGAAATTAATATCACCAAGGAGCTGACCTAAAGGAAAATGTGTGTCTGTGTGTGTATATGAGAACAATTTGTTTTGTTAATTTATTGTATACATGTTGCAAGGGAATGTAAATTTAATGGACAAATAGAAACTATGGATATCGAAAGTTCTTAATAACAAGAAAGTTGTTAAATTACGTAAATAACACGACAATATCTTTACACTAGCGCTAATCATTGGACCCCGTCATAGACAATAAAGATTAAACATGAATAAACCAATTTTGCAACTCCATCCCAAAAAGCATACCAAAAAAATACAATAAAATCAGGACCCAAAAGAAGAAAAAAAAAGATTTAAAAATTGCACAAAAGTGTATCCAACTCCCTTAAAAGAGAAAGTAATAACCAAAACAAAAATACCAACCACCCCCGAACACAAATCATATTATTATCCAAGCAACCAACTTTTGAATCGCAAGTGCAAAGTATACCTAAATTTAGCACTTTACCGGTCATTCCACGATTGGACTAGTTGTTTTTCCATTGCTCTACAGCTTCTATTCTTTTACTTCCATGTGCAGCATTTGACGGTTGTTTTCCAAGCACCCGATCTTTGGCCAGCTGGCCGGGAGCTATGAAACAAATAGGCTTCTGTGTGATGTTCTTCTTACTTTTTGCAATCATCGAATTCATCTGTATACACAATAATTACAAACTAAAACTTCAGAAAAATGTGTTATAAATTAGCAAGGATGTCTTTCGAATTTGAGCACAATGTAAGAACACCATACAAAATACACCTCAACTTTGCCCTAGTCTTCTAGCAAATTTCTTATCAAACACAAGCAACAAAGCTTTTAAAAAAATAAAGCAGAGGTGCTGCTTTTAACATACACAGCAGAGGCATAGCTTTTGAGGTGCTACTACATTCTTGTGGGTTATAAAAAACATGTATATAAGTGTTTTTTTAAACAAAAGATTCACAGGTGTATTAATAAATTCATACCAAAGATCAGTTAATACAAACTTGAGTTGAGGATTACAAAGGATGATAGATTTCAGTCAAGATATTATTATTAATTTTTTTTTTGAAAAAGAAAAAGAAAATCATTCCAATCACAACAGAAACCAGCTGGGTGCTGGCATCTGTTTCTAATGTTAATTTACAAGCTAGTCCAAAAGCAGAAAAGACCAAACAGGAAGCTACGTCCTTAATGGGGAGGGGTTAAATTGGTACTGCCTGCATATTTACAAAGGGGGTGAAGATTACAACATGTCTTTTTTCTCAATGTTGCTTCTATTTTTCCCCACAAGACAGACCACAAACAAGTTGCAGCTTTTCTCCACAATGAATAAGGGGATCGAATGGTGTTGTCATCATCGTTGTAAGAATTCAGTCAAGATATTACAAGTAAAGCAGCGGACTTAGGATGCACAAGGCAGATACACAACAGCCAGATAAAGTACAAACACAAGGCGGATGACTATAAAGCTGATCACTCACTTGATTCACAGAGGTGATAGTTAAAACTATCAAATCTGAGTACAAGTTAATCAGCAGATCAGTACAGAGAAAAGCTAAAGCTTAGAACATGATACAATGACAGCGGATACAGATTTACCAAAGCTTTAAGACTATTACAGAAAGCTTGCAACACAGGTTCAGCAAGGGCTGCAACACAACAGGTGGCAGGTGCAGCCAAGTAGCAGGTCCAGAAGCAAAATGCACAGCAGTGTATGTTCAATAAATGCAGCAGATCACAGAAACACCAGGAGCAGTGCACACACAGTTTTAGTAAGTGTCAAGGTGCAATATTTCAACAAGTGTGCAAGAAAACTATGGTGCAGCAGATTTGTGCAAGTGTGCAAGATAGAGTAAACAACTTATGATGAGTGGCTGCAAATCGTTTAGAAATCCAAGCTTTAATTACTCGTATCAGCATTAAATCAATGAAAGGTCAAGCCTTTCATAGTCCAACCTTCACTAAACACATAAGGCACAAAATCAAGGCAGCAAACTAATTTGAATCAGGGTAATAAATGATAAATTGGTATAGAATCAGAAAATATATTCCCTTGCCAAAAGGATGGCTGTGTATACTTCAAAATCGATGCTTACATGTATATGAGTGTATGTGGTACTACATGCTTCAAGATTTGACATAACATGGTTACATATGCGGAAACACAAATACACTATAACAAGCATGTAGTAACCAGGGTATAATGTTCATGCAAAATACACATATACAATATAAAGAACACCTGTGTAAACCACATATACACTAGCATGTATTTGTGTATTTATGTTTCAAACTCTGTTACTTGCCACTAAATCTAATTCTCTATTGTCACCGAATGTTTTCAAGTGATATTCTGCATATATGAAAATCTGACTTTGTTATTCCATTTGCAATGAATTTTATAGCAACATAGTATCATTTTTTACTTATTATTCTTCTCCACAAGCTCATAATAGAATGTCAATAAAAAAAACGAGGAAAACACTTATCCAAATACACAAAAGGGGAATAAGAAATAGCCCATTGTACCTTGCCATTGACCAAGTTCACAATGAAAAATGTGGTAAATTGTGTTTGTATTGTATTTCATTGAATTGTAAAATGTACATCAGAGTGTTTAAATTGTAGTACAATCTTGTGCTACAAGATATAAATATAAATAAAGAAATAATAATAATTAATCTAAATAATGGTAATAAATCTATGATGTAATAGTATTCTCAACACGCCCCCGCAATCCCGTGGGAAGAAATTTGAACACGGAGATTGGTCTTGAGGGAAGTGAACCGAGGAGAGGACAACGGTTTGGTGAGGAGATCTGCCAGTTGTTCCTTGGAGGAGATGAAGGAAATCTGAAGCTTCTTTGCCGCAACAAGTTCGCGAACGTGATGTAAGTCTATTTCAATATGTTTAGTACGAGCATGGTAGACCGGGTTGTGAGCAAGATAGGTGGCGCCAATGTTGTCGCACCATAAGATAGGAGCCGTAGGAAGAGTAATCGCCATTTCTGATATAAGACTTTGGAGCCACTGGAGCTCGCCATTTCTGTTTCGCACGCCAACTGATGAGATTGTGCCCAAGAAATATGCAATAAGCACCAATAGAGCGGCGGTTGTCGGTGTCGACCGCCCAATCGGAATCGGAGTAAGCTTGCAATGTGAGTGGAGAGTCATTGGAGAAGAAGAGACCATCAGATATAGTGTGCTTTAAGTAACGGAGGATGCGTTTAACAGCCTGCCAGTGAGTTCCTGTGGGAGAGTGCATAAACTTACTGACTTTGTGAACCGTGAAGGCGATGTCCGGACGAGTGAAGCTAAGGTATTGTAGGCCTCCAACTATAGTGCGGTATAAGGCCGGATCAGAGCAGGGAGGTCCATCATCCTGAGAAAGTCTAGAGGCAGCGGCCATAGGAGTAGAGCACGGCTTGAATTTATCCATATTTGCCTTTTGGAGGAGCTGAAGGATGTACTTGCGTTGACTGTGGTAGATGCCAGAAGGAGCAGGGAGCACCTCAATGCCAAGGAAATAAGACAGGGAACCCAGATCTTTGCAGGAAAGTGAGACCCAAGGAAAGTAATAACCCGTTCAACCATGGCCGGAGAGGTACCGGTGATAATAACATCGTCCACATAGAGAAGAATGTAGAGCCGAGCACCTGCACAGGAATAAACGAACATAGATGTGTCGGCCTTTGAGGCCACAAACCCGAACTGTGTGAGAACATCCGCAAAGCGTGAAAACCAAGCACGAGGAGCCTGTTTCAAACCATAGAGGCTGCGTTTCAACCGACAGATATGGTGAGGAAGTTCCGGATGAATGAAACCCTGAGGCTGTTGCATATAGACCTGTTCAGATAGAGTGCCATGGAGGAAGGCATTTTGGATGTCAACTTGTCGAAGAGACCAACCCTGGGAAATAGCCAACGAGAGAAGCAAACGTATGGTGACCGGTTTGACAACCGGACTAAAGGTGTCAGTAAAGTCAATGCCCTCAGTTTGGTGAAAGACTTTAGCAACGAGCCGAGCTTTATGACGCTCGAGACGACCATCAGCGAGATGTTTGGTGCGATAGACCCATTTGTTGCCAATTACATTCATGCGTGGGGAGTAAGGAACAAGCTCCCAAGTGTTGGTACGGAGCAGAGCATTGATTTCTTCTTGCATAGCATCACGCCAGACTTTATGCTTAGAAGCCTCAGTATAGCAAGATGGGTCATGGGTTGTCGTAAGGTATGCTCGGGGAAGAGGGTAACAGATAAAGTCAGGGTGGGAAACAGGTTTGAGATTGTTTGTGCGAGTTCGGGTGACCATGTGATGAGCCGGAGGTGGTGGGGGAGGTGGTGGTGGGGAAGTGTTATGTGTGGGAGTATTGTGAGCTGGAGAGGCCGGCGGGGTGGGGTCCGGGATGGCAGGTGTTTTGATTGAATCAGGTGTGGGGGCGGCAGTGTAGGAGGGAATATTTTGTAGTATGGGTACAGAGGCCAAGTCAGTGGAGGATGGGAGCGGTGTTGGGGAAGGCTTATAGGGGAAGACGTTTTCATCAAAGACAACATGAAGGGAGATGTAGATGCGCTCAGTGGATAAATCGAGGCATTTATAGCCATGGTGGGAGGAGCTGTAGCCTAGAAAGATGCAAGTTTTTGAGCGGTAGTCGGTTTTGTGAGAGTTATAAGGGCGGAGGAATGGCCATCATGCGCAACCGAAAGTCCGAAGGAAATAGTAGTCAGGAGAATGAGAGTGGACCACTTCGTAGGGAGATTTGTTTTGGAGAACTTTAGTAGGAAGGCGGTTGATTATATAAGTGGCAGTGGTGAAGGAGTCCTCCCAATAGGGAAGGGGAAGATTGGAATGGGCTAGTAGGGCGAGCCCAACTTCAACAATTTGGCGGTGACGCCGTTCAACGGCGCCGACTTGTTCATGAGTATGGGGACAGGATCGACGGTGTTGAATGCCAACGGAGGCAAGAGATTGGGAGAGGTGGTGATACTCACCTCCCCAATCGGTTTGAAGTGCTTTAAGTTTTGTGTTGAATTGGCGTTCGATGAGGGGTTGAAAGGTGCTAAAGACAGTTTCAACATCGGATTTGCGTTTTAACGGATAAAGCCACAGGTATTTCGTATAATCATCTAAAAAACTGACATAATAGTAAGAACCATGAATGGAGGGTTCGATTACAAGGACCCCATACATCGGAGTAAATCAAATCCAACGGTTTATTCGAAGTAAAGGAAGAAACATACAATGGAAATTTATGGCTTTTAGCCAATTGACAGGACTCACACACACCCGTAGGTGTTTTATTGGAAAGAAAATTTGGAAATTGACGCAAAGCTTGATGTAAAACAGAGACGAGCAGTGCCCAAGGCGTTTGTGCCACGTAGAGAAGGAGCTTAGGACAGAGGCATGAGCTTGGACTGGACTCCGGTTGAAGGTGGAGGAAAAGTGATAAAGGCCGTCTTTCACATATCCCCTATGATGGACGCGCCCCGAGTAATCCTTCACAAGAAAATATGTGTTATGAAATTCAAAGAAAACGGAGTTATCAGAAGTAAACTGCTGAATAGATAAAAGATTGCGAGTAAGGGCAGGAGACACTAAAACAGTGGATAATTGATAAGTATGGGGGAATGTAAGGTAGAGGAACCAATACGCCCCCTCAATTGTGGGCCTATAAGAGGGGAGAGAAGCCCAACACTTGATTTGCTTTTTTTCTTGGGAAGTGGGCCTTTAAGAAGAGAGAGGCCTAACACTTGTTTTTTTTTTGTGTGTTTTAATTGTGCTGGAAGCGGGGTTTGAACTCAGGATCTTCCGCTCTGATACCATGTGGTAAATTGTGTTTGTATTGTATTTCATTGAATTGTAAAATGTACATCAGAGTGTTTAAATAGTAGTACAATCTTGTGCTACAAGATATAAATATAAATAAAGAAATAATAATAATTAATCTAAATAATGGTAATAAATCTATGATGTAATAGTATTCTCAACAAAAAAGAAGGCATAGACTTCAACATGCCTTATGAGACACATGTTAAATCTCCACACAACTTTTAAGCACATAAGATAGCTCAAAATTCTAAAACATAATGTCACCAATATATAAGTTAGTACCCTCACTGGTCTTGACCACCATGTAAGTGAAAAACCTATCAATATTAAAAAATTCTAAAATGTGACATTATTACTTGCACACCTTAATTATTTTTTTTCATTAACACTTTTATGATAGACACATTGCATACATCTTTTAATGGGACTCTATTATTCCAAAATATAAATCATAACAAAATTATTTATGAATGTCAAGTTGAGTAATCTCACTATGCAAATGAAAATGCCTTAACACAAACGAGTGAAATAATCAATGACAAGTCAAACAAAAACATCATTCACTATATAAATATCACTAGTGAGTTCCGGTCGTGCAAGGCACGGCAACGAACTGCCCTAGCGAAGTCTATACAGTAGCACCAATTAAGAAATGTAGATGTACAGATACTTGCTTCTAAGGAGAAATTTTATATATGGTCACAATAAATGAAGTTGAAACATAAGTAAATGTTTTATTACCAATACAATATCATTTATACTACTAACCATTAAAGTAAGCCGTAGAAAAGTAAATAACTCACAAGTTTATAGAGCAGCAATAAATATTCGATTTTATTTTTTTTTGGAAAGTATAAATATACAATTTAGTGAAAGATGATTAAAGAAAGCAGCATATATAACCCGGATTCATGAAAATGATACAAACTGGTCTGCATAGGAAGAATTTAGGTACAATCACAACAGAATAAGTAGAATCAAAGTAGATGTTCTTTAGCGAACAGATCATCCATATTACCAAGCATTGCATACATAACGTTGTAATACGTTACAAAACATGTAGCAAAATACGATGCAAAATATTTTTTCCTCTACAAGCAAAATGCAACATTCCATAGAGACTCTTAATCATGAGTTGCCTACTTCTGCTCCAGTTGGTCCCTGTTCTTTTTGACAGGACCTTGCTCACTCTCAACAGATGCAACTGTTGTTTGACTAACATTAGATATCTGAGAGTCGCCGATTGTACCTTTTCATGCTCTCTCAGACTTTATAACCGGAGAGACAAAGTCAATGTTCCTTTGAGCAGATGAGTTGGGTTGAGAACTCTGTCCAGTAAGCTGCTCGTCTTCTATCTCTTTCAGCTGGGGTGATAAACTGCATCAGAAAGAAAAGATGTCACAGATACATTCAAAAACAAAACGGACCCACATAAAATGTTACAGGTCCAACTCAAAAAACATTACATATCCAGAAAAGGGTATGTCTTTGGGTAGAAAGCTTCTCCTGCGTGAAAATATTTCACGTCCCACCAGTTAACACACTCTTACGGAAAGAGTAACATACCAATGAATGGATATTGTATTGAACATGATTCACCACCTTGACAACCACCCTGTCTCCTTCTCTTGCTATGATTTGAGGCCCTGGAAATTGGCCATTAACTGTGGCAATGTTCTTGGTTTGGCATAATCTTTTCACATTCTGCATTTTAATCTGTATGCATACATACATACATATCCAAATGCAAAGGTGAGAAAATTAACAAATTCTATTATCATTCAGAAGTTACAATTCAATATGCAATTGCGCATATGAGATTCTGATACGGAGCTAACCACATCAGAATTTCTCATTGCACATGTACTCACATCAAACTTGTAGTGCCTTGTGATTCCAGTGTGTTTTTCATGTGTTCCAACGAAAAAGACATGATCAAACAAGCAAAGCAGTTGAGAAAAGAATGGTGTACTTTACAAAGCCAACTCCCATGATTTCAACTAATTTTTAGTATATGTAATGGTATGTGTGATATAATAGAAGTACTTAACAAGATGATTGGTGATTAACAAGTTAATTTGTGTGTGTTTATATAATAATGTTAAAAAAACAAAACGGACCCACACAAAATGTTACAGGTCCAACTCAAAAAACATTACATATCTAGAAAAGGGTATGTCTTTGGGTTGACAGCTTCTCCTGCGTGAAAATATTACACGTCCCACCCGTTAACACACCAATTTAAAAAAAAAAACGAGATAGCAGGAACCGTAGATAAAGTATATCACAATAAAATCGATCAATACCATCTTAAGGGGGTGGTGCGGTGGCGCCTCTTCCCCCAATTCCAGCAATAAAACATTGGAATCCGCATGATTCTAGCTCTGCAATTACTTTATCAACGAATATTCCTCATAATGCTGAATTTTGTGGTCAAAGACATAAAAAACCAAAACAGATTGGGCAGAAAACAGCAGGATGGGGGGCTTTGAGAACTAACCCATTAAACACAAAAATAAAACAAGAAGATATAAATAGGGAAATGACAAAGGATACAGGTTGGCAACAGTGTCAAGACACAGCCTCCACCGCCGGCTCCGGTCAATTTCGAAGCTAACTTGTATTTCAATATTGTTCAAAACACAGTTTCAATAGAAGAATGGATAACTCCCATACACTGAAGCAAACCCTGATTCATTTCCATCAGTTCTGCTAACTCCTCTTCCTTCTCAGTTATCGCAAAATCATCAGAAACAGGTGTCTGGATAATGGAAGCCATTTCAATCTTGATGAATCAACAAAGATCAAGGCTATGACCTTGCATTTTTTATGTCTCATTGTCCTTTCGTAAACACACCGCAACCAAGGCTTTGGTGTTTCTTCCAACCTTTGTATTCGTGATCGCATTTTCAACGGCATGTTAGTCTTTACCCGTGTCAACTCCTGGACTTAAATTTGATCATGTTGCTGCAAACATAGATTGTAAACCATGTGATAAAATTAAGAGCAGCTATATGCATTAGAAAATTCTGTGGGGATGAACAGAATGTACCAAGAGATTATCCTCACCTTAGTATGCTCCTTCTTTACACATCTTCTTCAACTGCAAAAAAAACCAACAGATTAAAACAAGAATCATGGTTGAGTGACAAATAAAGGATAAACTTGAGTAATCAAACCATCTTTTCCACCAGTAATCCAGTGAAAACATCTACCTTTTATCAAACTATATCATCCGCTTGCTTTTTGATTGAATGACATATGCAAACATCCCAAATTGTGTCGATACAGATTGTCTCCAGTGAATGTTTGTATTGAATCAATGGATCTAAACAACCCAAACAGGCGTATATAATAGTCCTATGTATGCCGTTTATTTGTCTTTGTGTCATGTTGGACCAACACCCTCAACCCACACTTAAACAAATAGTTATTAAACACAACTGAAGCAAAAATATTATCACACAAAAATTGAACAATTATCTCACCGCATGCTCAATGTTGTTATATGAGATACTACCTACAGATACCACACCACCATATCAATATAACTTGGTCAATAGATCTTACTACTTCTATTGCAAAAGAAACAGATACGTTTCAACAGTTCAAACCAAATCATCGATTAATAGAGTTAATAAGTCAAACAAAGATCATACGGCATTGAGAGTCCCATATGGTGGAGGCTTCTGTACTTCAAGAGCTTTGTGGACTAATGCTGAAGATTCAGTCTGATTATTTTCAGCTTTCTTCCTGTGAGTCTGAAGAGAAATGCCAAGTTAAAATCTTACTTTTTTTCTCTCCAAAACAACGATTAAGCCTTATATAAGATAAAATCATCAGCTCTATTAACCATAAACGTAATGTCCAAAATGAGTAGCAAATGGTAACTTACCTGCATTCGGGTGACAACCACCCAGATGGGGTTCGTAAGAAGCACATTAGCGCACCTGCAAATTATATGTTGTTTAGATTTTACACATATCAACAGGACATTGATAATTTTAATAAATGAATAACTAAACTCGCAAGCATTGACCTCATATAAGAAATAACTAACAGCATTACACAACTATAGATTTTATCGTAACCAAGAATGTGAATACAACAAAAAAAGTGATGTAGAGGCGGTGTTAGTGGCGGTAGGGTTAACTGACCACCTAAGGGCTTAATTGTACGAACTGGAAATCTCTGGTGAAGATTCGGGTCCAACGCTGCCATTTTCTCCGCCAGTCATTGCAAAAAGAAAAAGGAAGAATTAGAGAAGAGATTGGGAAATAATTACGAAGAAACAAAGCTGAGATGAGAATTTAGCAGAGCGTGGTTGAGGGATGTGACCAATTGTGTGAAATTTCATTAATCATTAGCAATCGGAAAACATTAAACAACTAAAGTTTCAGAGCATCATATATTCTTGAACCAAGAAAGAACAATTTTAACCCGAGAGCAGAGCTATTCAAAATGTATGTAGAGGCTGGACGGAGCTAAGGTCGACGGGCGGAAGGAGGCTAAAAGAGAAGATGAGAGGTGACCAAAGAGACCGAGAGAGGCGGACGGTTCTTGCCTGATGGTGGGACTCTTGGGATTCAGGGTTATGATAGCCTAGGGTCACAACAATTATAAGAATGGGCCTTTTTTTTTCTAACTGACCTAATATCTGATGGGCCTTTTTTTCTGGACTGATTACAAAAAAAAACCAGACGCGAATTAATTGAAAGAATCCGTCGACGTGGCCAGCTTGAAGCAAAAAAGCTCAGCTTTCTTATAAGGAAAGATATGAGTGAAACAAATCAGTTGTATTACCGATAGAGACTTTAAAAAGGAACAAGGAACGAGCATAAAAACGTTGTCCAAAAGAGAACATTCCCTACTTTCAGTGGCAACGCATAATGTACTCAAGATATATTAAAATTACGTAATAAAGCCATCTTTTTGACAAACCATAAGGTCAGACTATCAATTGCTAGCCATCTTTATTTCAATCGATCTTGTCCTCCCAACTCGGCAGCAGCCTTTTCTTCTCTCCACCGGAAGCTATGTCCGGCACTCCTTCTTCTACGCCGACATCAACTGCGGCATCTCCTTCTTCCTCCACTATCTCTTCTTATCCCACCTTTAATCCATCTTCTACGATCCACATCACGAAATTAACACGTCACAACTACCCTCTTTGGCGTGCCCAACTTCTCCCCTATCTCCGAGGCCAAGGTGTGCTCGGTTATGTCGATGGTACCATCAAGCCGCCATCTTCTACCATTGTTAGCGAAGGAATTACCTCTTTAAATCCAGAGTATGAGCATTGGCTGAAACAAGACAGCCTTATTTTAAGCACGATAACTTCTTCTTTGTCCGATGATGTCCTTTCTCAGGTGTATCATGCAACCACATCGGCTGAGATATGGAGATCGCTGCATACCAGTTTCTCTTCGCAATCCAGGGCCCAACTGGTTCATCTCCGTACAAAGCTCGCGTCTACCCGCAAAGGATCGCTCGCTGCTTCTGATTATTTCATGACCATGAAGCGTCTTGCTGATGATCTCCGTATGGCTGGACATCCGATCAATGACGACGATTTGATCGCATATATTCTTGCAGGTCTGGACCGTGATTTTGATTCCCTTGTTACTATCCTCTCCACACAAGCTGCTGTTACTCTCGATGAGGTTTACTCGGCCCTCCTCACTACCGAAGCTCGTATTAATCACCTGCAGCCACCACCTGTTTCAGCCCCTCTTCCAGCTGCTGTTGAATTGTCTTCTCCGGCCGCCCATCTTGCAGCATCATCAAATCAGCCGGCCAATTACAGAAATCGTGGCCACTCGGTTATCAGCAGCCCCCGGGCAATTTTCAGCCTGCATCTTCCGGCACTCAGCATAATCGGGGCCGGGGGCGTGGTTCTAACAAAAGTCGTGTACGGGGACCTCCTCCTCCCGGTGCTCCTCAATGTCAATTATGTGAAAGATATGGTCACACGGTCCGTGAATGCTGGTATCGATTTGATACGAATTTTGCACCCGGTAATCCACCTCCCCGCCCTCCTCGCCCTCAAAATCCGCAAGCTTACGCCATGATGCCGCACGCCCCACCCTACTCTTCTGACTGGATTGCCGACACCGGTGCAACTCACACACCACCAAAAATGCACACAATTTAAATCTATCTGCTGATGCCTATGATGGACCCGAAAAAGCTCCGTATTGGTGACGGTACAGGTTTGGATATTACCCACTCCGGTTCTTCTCTTTTATCTACGTCTTCGAATTCTTATATTCTTAAAAATGTACTCGTTGCCCCTTCCCTCTATACTAATCTCCTTTCCGTTTCTCAGTTTGCTAAAGATAATGATGTTTACTTCGAATTTCACCATAATTATTTCCTTGTGAAGGATTACTCGGGCCACATCCATCATAGGGGATACCTTAAGGACGGCCTCTACCACTACTCTACCTCATTCAACCGCTTTCCTGCTCAAGCTCTCGTCACCAGTCGTTCCAATGTCTCTCAGTGGCACCAACGTTTAGGGCATTGTTCTTTTCCTGTTTTACGTCTTTGTTTGAGTCAGAATAATATTTCGGCCCCTTCCTCTGCCCCTGCATCAATTTGTGTTGCGTGTCAAATGGCTAAAAGCCATCGTCAGTCTTTACCTTTATCTACTTTTACGTCGTCATGTCCTTTGGACTTGGTTTATTCTGATGTATGGGGCCCTTGTGCCGAAGACTCTATTTATGGCAATAAATATTATGTAAGCCTTTTGGATGATTACACTAAATTTTTATGGCTTTACCCTATGCGTCAAAAATCTGATGTCGAATCTATTTTTCTTCAGTTCAGTGCCCTCGTTGAGCGTCAATTTAACACCAAAATTAAAGCAATCCAGACTGACTGGGGTGGCGAATATCGTCGTCTCAATACGTACCTTACTTCCCTTGGCATTGACCATCGTCGCTCCTGCCCCCACACCTCTGAACAAAATGGTGCCATTGAGAGGCGACACCGTCAAATAGTCGAAGTTGGCCTTTCCCTCCTTGCCCACTCTCATCTTCCCCTCCCGTACTGGGAGGATGCCTTCCTCACTGCTACCTATCTTATTAATCGCCTTCCTTCTCGCGTTCTCGCCAATTCATCCCCCTATGAAATGGTCTATCACCGCTCTCCTGACTATACTTTTCTTCGTGTGTTTGGTTGTGCGTGTTGGCCCCACCTCCGCCCGTATAATAATCACAAAACCGATTTCCGATAAAAAACGTGTGTGTTCTTGGGCTATAGTCCCACACACCATGGTTACAAATGTCTTGATCTTAGTACTGGCCGTATCTATGTCTCGCGTCATGTAGTCTTCGATGAAAATTCTTTCCCCTACTCGTCCTCTTCACCCACCTCTTCCTTCACCCCGGATAATATTGTCTCGCTTCCTCCTACTCTCACTCCTCCTGCTGCTCCGATACCATATTGAAAGTAATAATAGTGTTTTCCATTGATTTATGATTGTGTACAACTGTTGTTTATATAAGAATACAATAAGGGTAGAAACGGAAACATAAAATACTAAATGCAAAAACCCTAGCTATTGTGACTACTTGGAGGCCAAGCTATTAGACCCGTCAATAGTGTGTGTGGTCTCCTAAAATGGTATGTTTCTTTTATTGTTGTTCTATCTTTCAAAAAACATAAGGGCATTGTGGAAAATTAGTCACCTAATCTCAGAAGTTGGGCCAAGACGATCGTGTCCGCCCATCTCGACACCTCTCCCCTTCATTTTTCAAAATTACAGGGGCCGGAACCCTAATCCTAAGAGCTACCTGAAAAACGACAATAACGCCGGAAGAGGTTTGACATTACGCCTACAGGCATTGAACACCTCTCCCCGACTTACTGATTCAACGAAAAAATAGGGAAAATCTAGCCTAAACAGGGGCGGAATCTAAAGGGCAACATGTTTGTTCGTGTCAGCAATGTGACTTGATCTCTAATATGGTAGAACTAATTTGTTAAGTCAGCTGAGTAAGTGTATTCAATCTTTGAAAGTCAGCTGGTAAGTTTCTTTGAGTTTCTTTCAGACGGCGAGATCTTTGAGGACTCTTGAGTTCTTGGATACAATGAGTTCTACAACTGAAAATTTCTTTGTTGAGTTTCGTCTGGTGGTGCACATCGAGTGTTGGTCCTTGTAAAGGCTTTGCACAAGTTTAGAGGGAGGGGGGGTGAATAAACTTGTGACTTGAAACTTTATACAGAGTTAAGATAACTGAGCTGAGAAAAGGTATTGACTTTTTCTACAACTGAGTTAAATACAGCATAATAATTAATTAGTCTTTAAGATATGTTGTTCAGTTGAAAATATGCTAAGCTGAGTTTTGTGAACTTCAGCTAAGTGTTGTTCAGTTTGCATGCAAGAGTTTGATTACGGAGTTAAGTAAAACTATAAATTAAAATTGCAAAAAGTAAAGAACGTAATGTAAATTGCGTATAGTAAATGCGCAAATAAAAACACAATTTTTATAGTGGTTCTAGGTGGTGTAATGTAACGCCCCGCTCCCGGATACCGAGCCCTTATCCGGAAGAGAAACGTTCGGCGCGTATAGCATTAAATAAATCTAATATTATACGCAAGCCTCTACGTCGTCGTATCGAATAAAAGCAAACGGAAGCTAAAAAGACTCGGGTAAAAACATAAAAGCTACTATGAACGGAAAGTTACCATACTAAAGATAGATAGTTAAGATTACAACGATGAAAAACCCAAGTACTTATACAATACGATGCCTTAAAAGTAGAAGTACAACAAATCTAAGAGAGGAAATACAACCAGTCTAATACAACCTTTACAAAGAAAATAATCTAGAAGCTTCGTCAATACTTTAAGTCTTCAAAGGCCGTCGTCTACACTTGATCAACCTGTTCGTCTTCTCACCCCACAATGCACACAAAAGAAAATGCAATGGAGGTAAGTACATAGTACTTAGTAAAAGTGAGAAGCTACGACAACAATTAAGATTTATAAAGAAAAGATATTTAATCGTTTAGTTAGTTATCTTTGTGTGACCGACTCAATCTGGGGTTCATTCCATGTCCATCAACATAAATTGACTAAACGTTTCTACTTAACTTATCTATGTAACAACCGCACTCAAGGGCACTACGCATATCCAAACTGGGGATATTCTTGGCAACATATTAGTGGATCACACCAATATCCATGAAGTCTAGAAATGGTAGACTCCGATAGTACGCACATCTCAAAATGAGTCCCTCCGCATTTTAGGTTTTTTTGACTCACGGAGTTCTTCCACCTTCAGAGGTAGGCATACATCGCGATATAAACTGGTGCCTATCCAAGAGAGACATGTTGTTTAATCTTTTACTAGTCAAGTACGTATTTATTAGGATGATTAACTAGCCACCTATGTGTTTTCAAGTAATCTCCCTCACACATACTAATCTCTTCCTAGACCACTAGACACGGACAAGGCCTAGCAATTACACAGACAATGATGAATGCAAATTCATCAAAGCACAAGCCTTGCATGCCCTTCCGACGGATCCGAACTTCAACTCCCTTTAAGAGTACATCCGGTGTTTTAACTGAACGAATCAGAAGCTCAATTCAGGCTTGTTTATGTTTATCCAATATTATCATATCATAAATAAGGGTTGAAAACAATAATAATGTGATTATAAATCCCAAAACCAAACTAGAATGATAAAACCGTAACAACAAGGCAAAACAGGCCAGATGCCCGTTTGACCTCCTATGGACGCCCATCCTTATCAGACGCCCGTCCACTAAACCTCAAACGCCCGTCTGCCAAAAACAGCTACATCCTGAATCAAAAATCTAACCTCAAACGCCCGTCTGCCTTGTGCAAACGCCCATTTGAGCCACTAGGGTCTCAGACGCCCGTCTGCCTAATGCAGACGCCCGTCTGCCTGGATTCTTCCCAAAACGCTAAAATCATCACAACTCGATTTTTGAATCATTTCTAACCTAATTAACATCGAATTAAACCCAGTAAAACATAGAAAAACATATATAATCTTATCATAGCATCGATGATCATTGATCAACGAAAAGACAAATCTTTCTATCATCTAAACACCTTAAAACTTGATCTAAACCTTATAAACGATAATTGGAATCATAGGAAGATCCTCTTACCTTAATTGCCAGAAAAACCGCAAGCAAAATGCCAAGCAGCTGCAACAACTGTTGATCCTCAATCCCAAAACCTATGTGATCAACAAGAAACCCTAAAATCCTATTTTCTTGGCAGAAACCGAAACTGAAAAAGTCCATAAAACTGCAGATTACCTGGATTAACTGCTGTATAACTATTTTTAGAATGATCTACGCTCCAAGACGATCGTTTCGACTACTCATGGCTGCGAAACAGAGCTACGGATCACAAGATACGAATTTTCAAGAATCGAACTCTACGAATACCGAAAACTAGGGCTAAACTGAAAACTTACGAAATCAAGAGATGTTATTTTCCAAAGTTGCATCTCGTCGTGATGATCACTTTTCTCTCCTACGGCATCTTGAACAGATGAACGGATTGATCACACGGTTCTTCCTTTTATTTCGCTTTCTTCTCTGCGTCGCCTCTCTGTGTAGCGCCGTTCCTTCTTCTATTTTTTTCAGAATCAGCGTGTGTAACTTATGGGAAATAATTGGGATTATTTCTTTTTATAGCCATTTAATTAAACCCATTAATTAAATAACTAAATCATTTTAATCAAATCCTTTTTAATTAAATAAATAGGATAAATAATTATCAGGTCATAGTAAATACACCCAATGACTATTTTACCATTTTATGAAAAGTCGGGATGTTACATTCCTTCCCCCTTAAGAGGAGTTTCGTCCTCGAAACTCGAATGTAACCGAGAGGTACTTGAACTCTGGACTTTACGAAACGTTTCTTCTTCTAACTCTTACAGTCTTCTTCTCCTTCCATCTTCCCAACTCTTCTACTTGTTTTGAGCTAATTCGAGGTGGCGACGATCTGCTTCAATCTTTTGTTGGTTTGCTGTATCAACTCTGGTCTCGTATTCTGTTGTCGCTCCACTTCATCCCAGAAACTCGTGTTCTTCTATCTCTATCTTCATGAAAGATCTCCAACAGTATTGTTCCAATTCTTGTACTTCTTGGTCGCTCCGAGAGGAATTGCAATTGTCATCTTGAGGTTTTCATTCTTCATTGTCCTTCACAATCTTCCACATTCGGAACCCAAAGCTGATTCCGATGCCGACGGTTGCTATCTTCATCTAACTCGTGACCAATGGCTGGTTGGGCTCCAGCCACTCACTTGTAACCGGAGACAACTGGGTCTTTGTCTTGTTTCTTCACGAACTCATCAACTGCCTCGAATCTTGAAATCATCGGTTCAACACTCTTTGCTTGCTCCTGCTGACCTATACCCGGAAAGCTGAATCTTCCCAGCCGAAACTGCACTTCTGGCACACTTGACTTCTTTCGATCTCAACTTCCATCATGGCACCACAAGCTTGCTGAAGAACTACAAGGATTCTGGCGGTAGTGTTTCTGAGACTTCTTAGGGAAAAGAGAAGCATGCATCTGCCACCCTTTCTCTCTCTGACGGTCTAATCCAATTCCTATGCCAAGGGAGTTAGCTTGGAGAATAAAAGAAGTTGAAAAGTAACAAGTTGAGTACTAGGGTGGTATGACAACTAGGTAAGCCAAGGAAGGGTACAATGCACTTGAAATAAGAAAGGTTGCTTGGGTTACAAGCAAAACAAGAAAAATCCGCGTCGAGGAAAGTTGAAGTTGGTTCCAGGATGAAGAATGAGGCATTGTATCATTGTTGGTCCCTTGAAAAGGCTTTGGTTAAGTTTAGAGAGGGGGGGGTGAATAAACTTAACACTTAAAACTTTGGAGTTAACAAATTGCAACTTCAAAGAACTGGCGATACTTCAGAGTTCTCTTTGAGACATCGATAACTGCAGAGATAACAAAGAGTCTCATCGATAGTTGAATTTGCTGAATTTGTGCAGCGGAATTATATCAAAATTAAGCATTGATACTTGTTGTTAAATATGATACTAAGTATTAGATACTCAGTAGTGTATGTGTGTGATTTCAGTGCTAGGTTCAGTAAGTTGATGTGTAAAATAAACTAAGTGCGAGAATGTAAATCTTTGAAAGTAAGTAGCAGATTTTATAGTGGTTCCGGTGGTGTAATCCTGTCACCCACTCTTCTCCTATGATGTTGGAGGAAATTCACTAGAGATCTTTGATGTAGCTTTTACAAAGATTCCTAAGTTGCTTGTCCTTCACCAATAACTATGGCTTCACAAACTAAAATCAGGAACATGTAGTATTGTTTGCTCCCGAGTCTTCAACTGGTCCTTGAAGGTAGGATTGCCTCTTCACCAGCTCCACCACAAACTACAGTCTTTCACACCCAACAGATGCTTCACTGTCTTCAGCAGGTTCTTTACAAAATAAAGATCGAATCAAATAAATGATTCACTTGCCGCAACTTGATTAGGATGATATAATCAGCAGCTTGCAGTCTTCAAGTGTGTATGCTTGATGTAGCTTGAATACAGAATGCACTTGAAGAAATTCTCTAGATCGCTGACTTTATGCTCAAGAAGTTCAAACAGGTGTTTTTCAAATTCAAGAAAATATCTCCTCAAAGTTTATCAATTTTCATCATCTTGTTTCTGAGTTGAAAGTCCTCTATTTATAGGTAAGAATGCATGTGACTTGTATTTGAAATTCAAATGTAACCGTTCCTTGTTTTTGTCCCATCTGATTTGCATTCTGTCACTATTCATAGGATCGACATCGTCGTAATTCCTTTTGACAAATCGCGATCATCCACCCTTTGACTTGTATCCATTGGATAATAATCTGAATCATCTCAACGTCTGTTTAATCTCAGCCCTTGATTTGTTTGATAAGTCAGAGGTAGTTGGCTGTCATTTTCAATGTAATCTTCCAATGTAATCTTGAATTACCCGAGGTATTTCATCAGCAGGTTCATCAGTCTGCTGTGATACATATCAGTCTGCTGAACTCCAATTTGTTGTATATAAAATACAATGCAACTGACTTCTTTTATCTAACTTTTATTTGTGAAGTTAGATTACACCTTTTTAATCATAACCAAGTTCCAAACATCATCCATCTTATGGAACTTAGACATTCTACATAAGGTATATGTGGTTAGTTTAGGTCATCACAGACTTGCCTAAATTCTGATCCCATATCCTTGACTTAAATTACTAAGTTTGATCCCTTAGCCTTCTGTAACTGAGTTTGAACCCTCAGCCTTGGGTCTTGATCTTCAAGAGTTCCCGACTAGTCTCATCGACCTATCTTCCCATCGATATGGACGATCATCAATGAAAAGCTCAATTGACCATTACAAAGGCTTGTTTGATCAAACCTATTTATGAATCAAACTCTAATAAGCCTATACATATGATCTAGACATCTTTTTGCCTTTGCACTATAACAGCTAGTCTGGCACTCATCATCAAAACTAAGAAATAAGTCCAACAATTTCCCCCTTTTTGGTGATGATGCCAATACCCTCACCTAACAGCAAAGCAAAAAGATATAAAACAAAAACAGAACAAATATAGTCAATTTTCATTATAATCATTTGTTCAAAAATATTACAGTCTAGAATCAGCAAAAATGTAATGCAGTTAAAGTATGCTGATTTACTGTCTCCTCTCCCTTTCTTGTCTGGCCTTCTCCACTTGTTCTTGGTATTCTCTGATTTCTCTAACCATATCTCTCATCCAATCATTTTCAATCAGAGAGAAGTCAATATGAGGGTTTACATGTTTCCACCAATGCCATGCTTCAGGTAGAGTAAGGGATATTTGATTTACTATGAAGCCTAACCTCATATACACTTCTTTAAATTCATTCACTGAATCCTTTGCCTTTGTGGTCGGTATACCAATGCCACTTCTACCACCTCTGTGTTTGGCCCTCAAGTATTTGATTCTTGCTTCCCAAAACTTAAGTCCCAAAAATAGGTTCAGACCTTCATGGAATCCCTTGTCATGATAGGGTCTATGTCTGTTATTGTATACCTTCTTGTATTGTTGGAGAAGCTCATCGCTGAGTGGAAGTCCGCCAGTCTTTGGTTGTCTGAAAGCATTTGTATCCGCTTCCCATCTCTTCTTTTCAAAAACTCGCAGCTTTTTTGCTGCTTTGTTGCCTCTTCCCCTTATTGACATCATCAACAAACCGATGAGATGCCATGCATACTTTTCTGTGTGATAACTAGGTTGCTTAGTTGTCCTTCAATGATTTGACCCTAGTATCAATTGTCGTGATCCTTTCTTGCATTGTTTGCTCCAGCAGGTTATCCTCTCGCTTAGTTTAGGATCGAGCACAACAGTTGTTGTGCAAAAGAAGAGCTCGATGAGGCTCAGTGTAGCAGCAAGGTTGTCAAGTTTCTGATGGATGGAAATAAGTTGGTCTTTCGAAACTTATCTTTCAAAGTATTCCCTTGCTTGATTCCCCTTACATCTAGCATCATATCATTGATGAGATTTTGAGTGGATGCAAAATTTGAAGCAACTGTATCAGCAGATTGTCTGTTTTCATTTATCAGGTTCATCAGTTCTTCAAATCTCTGTTCTTGCCTATCCAGTTGAGTTTTTAACTGTTGCATGTCATTCCTTACAGTCCTCAACTCATTCAACACTTCTACTGGTATCTCTCCAGTCATTCTTCCACCAGTAGTGCCATCAGCAGGCTCCTCAATATTATACTGTGGCCTCTGATTGCTCACAACCATTGCCCAACTCTTATCCAATCCAGCAGGATTAGGTCCTTGATATTCTTCCAAGATAGGATCAAGAGCTGGTTCTTCATAAATAGGAACAAATGCCTGTTGGGGATCAACATTCACATTCTCTTCTTCAGGCATCTGGAACTCCTCATCACTAAAGTCATAGTCCAGTAATTTGCTCATCCTCATTAATGCTAGTCTGGCGACCATCTTTCCCTTCAGTGGTCTTGTCTCCAGTAAGGCTCTACTACATCACCTCTTCAAAGAACAAGGGTTTCCTCCAAACCCAAATCAGTTCCAACCTTTGTCCATGTGCTGTTCGAGACTCAAGCACTGCACCTCCTGTTCCAACTCTGTGTCCAGTGTCGTTTGTAACTCAATGAGCACTGCACCTCCTCTTCAACTCTCTGTGGATTGAATATAGCCTCATTATCCACTTGGAATCCTTCAGCATGACCAATCTTGTTCAGAATGATGGCAGTTTTAGTGAGAATGCCCTCAAAGTAAAATCCATCTTGATATTCAATAGATGCCTCTAAGCTGGCACTAGGTTCACTGAAATCAGTAACTTTTTCTTCATCCAAATCCTCACTCTGTTTAGCTTCAGTTTGTGCAGTAGGCTCTACAACATGGAATGTAGAAGATTCATCAGCTAGCCTACCAGCACTCAAATTGATTCCTTCATTGATCAATGCTTCCAGATCATCCATGGTGAGATCTTGCAGATCCTCATCCATCTCTCCAGTCTGCTGGCCCTCAGCAGACTTACCAGTCTCAGTGGGTTCCGCTTCTATGATATCAGTGGCTTCTTGACCAAGAGTTTGAGCTTGTTGTTTCTCTAACCACTCCTTTGGTCTCCCCAGGAACATAGGTATCATCACTGAAACCGATGAATCACTGCCTTGTGTAAACTTTGGATCCCCGAACATAATAGCTCCACTTTTCTTTCCTTCATCCAAAAGATCCATCACTGGATTGCAAGATGCCGGTGTCTATCAACTCCAACAGTCATTCACACCCATTTGCTCAAATGCCCATTCTTCAAATCCACTCATTGGATCAAGAAATGGTTTCTGTCTCTTGTAGAATCCAAACTTTCTCAAAGTAGTTTTGCACCTTTTGAAGTTAGGATCTACTTTGACCTTTTAGATGCCTCTCATATGGCATAGATGGCTTTCTAATGGCGGTGTTCAAAGAGCTTGTCGACCTCCAAAAGCTTCCACAAGTAAATTCATGGTTTCTTCAACAGATGTTCCAAAGTTAGTAGGTTGCTGAGGTTGTACATTTGTCCCTACTACTTCCATCTGTACCACACTTGGTTCCCCCTAACTTACACGCTCATCAGCAGGGTTAGCAGCAGATCGCTTCTTCCCCCGAGTTCTTGCAACAATTGCGGTGGTCTTCAACCAATTCTTCAACTACCACAAGAGTTCAGTTCGAGTGGTTTGTTGTGGGTCTTCAGAGATACTACCCAGGCTCAAGGTCGATGAGGATCAGTATATCTCCAACAGATTGCTCAACAACAACTGTCGGCTTGATGGAGACTTAACAACCTCTTGGTGAGGAGTCGATAATTTCCACAGGCTTGATGATAGTCAAGGGCTCACCTCAATAGCCTCTTCTTCCTCTTCTATCTGATGCTTCCTCCTTGGACTCTTTGAGCCTCCAAGTTTTTTAGTTCTTTCCCTTTTCCATGTTTCTGTTTATGGATAATTTCTTTTCTCCTCTTGGAAAGGGGTTCATCATCCTTTTCAGTCACATAAGACTTCCTCTTTCTACTATCTTCTTTCTGTTGTTCCCTCAAGATTTCAACAACAGCTTTTTTCTTAAAGAACAAAGCAGGTCGGTGAACTCCACTTGAACCTCAAGCAATCTGTGTTGTTTGCTTCCTTGTTCTTTTAGTCTTTAACACTTCAGTAATCTTTCTTGTTTCTGCAGCCTTTCTTTTCTCAGCAGTTTTCTTTGGTGCAGCAGGTTTAACAGATTTCTTTTTAGGTTGCTTGACCTGCTCACCACCAGCATCACCATCATCTCCACCATTACCATCATCAGCAGCTTCTCCAGAAACCTCTTCATCATCATCCAGATCAGGAATTGCATGATCAATCTCTTTCTTGAATCTGGACTGATTTATCTTCTCAGGTTCTATGTCAGGAATTTCCAAATGATTCAACAGGGTCTGAATCATTAAACCTAAGGGTAAGGCCTTTGATTTCCTTTTCCCTTCTCTTTCTTCCTTGGCTACTTTCTTCATGTAATGAATGAAATAGCCAGCCCAATCAAACTTCATGCTCCTGCAGCTGATTATCATTAGCTCTATCTTGGGTCCAGATAGAGTGTCCATACTTCCAACCAGTCCAAGTATGTTCTTGGCAATAAGTTTGCTCAGTAGGTTGTACTCATTGCCAATATGTCTGCAGTTGATCCCTGGAACAGATTTGGTGGCTTCATTTGTTTTGATTTGATCAACAAACACCATCTTGTCCAATCCTATTGCTTCAGGATTCACTGGACCATCCACCATTTCTTCAAATCCAAACACTTCCCTCAGTAGACTGGGGGAAACTACAATCTCCTCAGCATTCACAGTTGTCTTGAATGCTTCAGTTCCTTCTTCCACAACCATATGTTTCCAGAAATCAATAACATTGGTGTATGAAATTGTTTCTAATATGAGATTGAGTATGTTCTCCAGGCCTGCAAACCTCCTGATTCTCCTACCAATATTAATTGCCAAATCTGTTTTGTTGGCATCCACAACAAAGCCTCTAACACTTTGGCTCGTTTCAATCTGCACATCAATCTTTTCCGCCATTTGTATGAGAGAAATGAGATGAAGAAGATAGATTAAGAATCTGTGTTCACACAGTGTGAAATTCGCAATGATAAAGCTGATATGCAAGTAGAGAATCTGCTGTGTGATAGGCCTGAATATATAGACAGTGAGTGGTTGCAACTGTGATTGCACGTACATCGATGCTGACCACGATTAATCTGAATAAATGAAGTCTTGACATGTGGCCCATTACTCCTCCATAACGTTTGTAACCGTTGGATAATTTTAACTGCGGTTATAAAGGATAAAATAAATATCCCGCCAATCTGCTTTTTGACTTTAATAACTTTGACCGTGGTAACGTTCCATTCAAAGCAGGTAGTCCTCAACAGGTGGGCTCGGCGATCTGGCGATAAAGATGCTTCAAAGATTTCGCCATCAAAGTGACTCTCTTGATCCTTGATTCCTTCTTGTTTTGTTCAATTGATAATACAATATGAAGTTTAATACCAATGATCGATCCGTCAAGTGAGCTCACCCAAAATGACAAAGACCAATCCCTTGGAAACCTCATTTGCTCAATTGTCCAAACATAAGTACATGGAATTGTTGATACCAATGACTAATCGCTAAGTGAGCTCACCCAACATAGCAAAGACTAATCCCCTTGGTGAATTCCAGTACATTGTTGAATATCAGCCAACTTTTATAATTCCAAGTTCAGTCCTTAATTTGGCAAATCTTTCACTATCAAGTGGTTTAGTGAAAATATCAGCAAGTTGATCTTCAGTAGGGATGTATAGAACCACCACATCTTTCTTTTCAACATGATCTCTTATAAAATGATGTCTCACATCAATGTGCTTGGTTCTTGAGTGCAAAGCAGATTTTCTCGTGATTGCAATTGCACTTGTGTTGTCACACATAATTGGAATTTCCTTTTCTTCAATTCCATAATCCCTTAATTGTTGTCTTAGCCATAATACTTGTGCACAAAGAACTTCCAAAGAGACTATATATTCAGCCTCAAAGAGTGGAAGTTGATATAGAATTGCTTTCTTCTTTGAACCAGAAACCAGTCTACTTCCCATCAATTGTGAGTTCTGTAGTGCTTTTTCTATCAATCTTGCATCCAGCATAATCAGAATCTGAGTAGGATATAACTTTGAAGCTTCCATCCTTGGAATACCATATCCCTACTCCCAAAGTCTCCTTTAGATACTTGAGAACTCTCTTGACTGCACCTAAATGACTTTCTTTAGGTTTAGATTGAAATCTTGCACAAACACCTACAGCAAAGGATATATCAGTCTCATTGGCGATAGAAAGTACACAGATTTGCCTATCATCCTTCTTCAGATAAGGTCCGATCAACATCTTTACCTTCTTTATCTTCATCCAATCTGATATTTGTACTCATAGGAGTTGAATTTTTAGTGCTATTTTCCATACCAAACTTCTTCAGCAACTCCTTGGTATACTTGGTTTGATGAATGAAGATTCCATCTTTCATCTGCTTAACTTGCAATCCCAAAAAGTAGTTCATTTCTCCCATCATACTCATTTGGAATTTACTCTTCATTAGATTTGCAAACTTTTCACAAAGTAAATCATTTTCGTAACCAAAAATTATGTCATCCACATAAAATGTCATGCACAGGTTCTCATCCCTTCACTCGATTCTCGAAAAGTGTCTTGTCAATGGTGCCTTTTGTAAAACCATTGTCCACCAAGAATTGAGATAGAGTCTCATACCATGCTCTTGGTGCTTGTTTCAATCCATAAAGTGCTTTGTTGAGTCTATACACTTTATCTTCTTGATCTTTAACTTCAAATCCAGGAGGTTGTTTGACATACACTTCCTCCTCTAGAATGCCATTCAAGAATGCACTTTTGACATCCATTTGATATAATTTGAAGTTCTTATATGCAGCATGTGCCAAGAATAACTGATAGCTTCCAATCTTGCTTGGTGCATAAGTTTCATCAAAATCTATTCCTTCGCTTGAGAATAGCCTTTTGCAACTAGTCCGGCCTTATTCCTTACAATGGTATGTGATTCATCAAGTTTATTTCTCAGATACCCATTTAGTACCAATGATATTTGCATGACTTGGCCTTTCAACTAGTGTCCAAACTTTATTTCTTTCAAATTCATTTAATTCTTCTTGCATAGCAATTATCCAACTGGATCCGAAATTGCTTCTTCAACAACTTTAGGTTCCATTTGAGATAGAAAGCAGTAAACATAGCTTCCGGTTGTCTTCTAGTCCTCACACCTTGGTTGTACATTGCCAATAACTTGTTCGGTGAGGTGATTCCTTAACCATTGTGGATTCTCAAGTTATTTTGATTATCAGAACCTCATCTTCAAGAGGTCTGCTTGTAGCTTCTTCACAGGGGTTGTGAGATCTTTGAACTCGCCGCTTGTTGCATCAATAACATTTCCAGCAGGTGTTCAAATGGGGCGATGTCGTAAACTTTTAAGTCATTGAATCTTTCCAAAACTTCAACACAACTGGATCGGTGACTTGTTGATTCTCAAAGCAGAGTTCACAATCTTCATCTTCCATACCAGTGAACTTAGGTTCATCAAACACAACATGGATTGTTTCTTCATGTTTTGATGACCTCTTGTTCAAGACCACGAATGCCTTGGTTGATCAAGAATATCCCAAGAAAATTCCTTCATCTGATTTTGGTTGGAATGTTTTCAAGTGTACCTTGTGATTTAGGATAAAACACTTGCTTCCAAATGGATGGAAATAGGATATGTTAGGTTTCCTTCCATTCCAAACCTCATAAGGTGTCTTCTGAAGCTTCTTGTTTCATCAAGTTCTGCTTTTGTGTATAGCATCTTGTATTGACTGCTTCAGCCCAATATCTTTCAGGTAGCAATGCTTCACGGATCATTGTTCTTTCTGCTTCCTTTAAAGTCCTGTTTCTTCATTCAGCAACCCTATTTTGCTGAGGTGTACCAGCAACAGCAAGTTGATGTAGTACACCATTCTGCTCACAATATTCTCTTATAACTTTGTTGAGAAATTCAAGACTCGATCCGATCTTATCTTTATTACTGTTAAACTTTTCTCATTCTGTAATCTCTTTAAAAGATTAGGCATGCTTTTGAGTGTTTCACTTTTCTTGTTCATAAATATCACCCAAGTGTACCTTGAATAATCATCCACAACCACTAAAGTGTACTTCTTTCCTGTTACACTTGTTGGAGTTATTGGTCCAAAAAGATCCATATGCATAAGCTCCAACACTCTATTAGTTGATTGTTTAGTCTTTGACTTGAAACTTGACTTTATTTGTTTACCCTGCTGACATGCATCACATATAGCATCCTTTTTGAATGTGATCTCAGGTAAACCAATCACCAGCTTCTTCTTTACCAACTGATTAATATCATCAAAGTTTAAGTGATTCAACTTCTTGTGCCATAACCAATTGAGTTCAGACTTGGTATGCACAATTAGGCGAGTGTTTCGAGGCTGCATAGAGACCAATCCACAACATACATGTTTTGTTGTCTTCTACCAGCAAGTACAACTTGATCACCTCTTTCACTAATGACAATACAATTTTTTTTGTCAAAAGTGACCTTGTATCCCATGTCACGAATTGTCCAAAGGCTCACAAGTTGTAGTCCAATCCTTCCACATATGCAACATTCTTGATTGTAAGTCCATTCCTCACAAGTGTGCCATATCCTCTTGTATATCCAGGTGTATTCTTGTTGCCAAAATTCACCCTTAGACCATCTTTTGCCACAAAGTTTGTTAAACAGTGCTTATTCTTTGTCATGTGTCTGGAACATCCATTGTCAAAGTACCAGACACCCTACAAAACAAAGTTAATGCATTTTAGGTACCCAAACCTGTTTGGGTCCATAGTGGTCAGTGGTAAGCATGACTTTTGGTAAGTTTCCATAAGGTCTTCTCCTAAAAGTGTCATACTTTGGTTCATACATGTATTCCACACATCCATAGGTTCTAATGATGAGGTTGTGTAGGATTCACATATGTTTTATGGCCTTTTGGTTTATAATCTTTGTTTGAAGTGATTCTTGGTGTTAGAAGCATTAGTATAACCATTTGTATCTTGTCTGTTAGGAGAATGTACTGTAATATGGAGTCTCATTGAGGTCCCCTCTTGAGGCCTTTTATAAGTCCTCATTGAGTCCTTTGTTGATTCCATTGCTTAGGTTTTACCTTAGCGGCATGGTTGTAAGATTGGTTGTTTCTATCAAGTAGAGTGCAGAATATTCCAATCATCATCGGTGAGGGAGCAGTCTACCTTTCCCCCGAGATAAGTATCCTTGAATGATTAACATTTTTGGGTTTAGGATTCTTATCCTTGGAATATTTCTGTTTCTTACCCTTCGTGGTCCAGCAGACTTGGCGGCCAGTCCGCGCTATCACAGCTTAGAAGGCACATCAGTTCTATTTTTAGATTTACTCTTTTTATTAGAGTGTTGACTTCTTTGACTTCTCGATTTTGCTTCCTTGAAGCATTCTCATTGGGTTTTCTCGCCTCAAAGAACCTTCTTGGGAGTTGAATCTAGTGTGTACAAACTTAGGACCACCTCAGTACTAGGTTCGGTGACCTTCATGGATCCACTTTGTTGTTAGATTCTTCGAGTTCCAAATCCAAGCCCTGTTTCTATCCCCATAAGGCTTTCCGATTTGTATGCAGTAGTGGAACAAGATGGTTCAAGCAGATTCGGAGGAGGTCTTGGATGTTCGTGAGACTTATAATCGATTCTCGTCCAACATCTTTTCCTTACCTTTGAGAACCCTTAATTCAGCTTTCAATCTTCCAACTTCTAACTCAAGAGCTTCTTTTTTTGCCTTCACAATCTCATAACCAGATTGTATTATCCTCAGTTGATTAAGGATGGCATCCAAAGTCTCATTATTGTCAGAATTTCTAGGATTTGAACCACAAGTTGATTCACAATCACTTCCAGCAGGGAGTATTGATAGATACAAATGTTGTATACCTCCTCGTTTCATCCATATTGGCCATCTTCCATATCGACCAACTGATCTTTGTGTCATCCGATTCATTTCCTTTCAGATTCCACATCATACCCCGATTCATCTTCAAAGAACCATAGCCTTCTTGCCATGTCTTCTTTGTTGACTCTTGGTCTTGATGAGTCGGACAATCATGTCTAAAATGTACAGGCTTCTTGCGGTTGAAGCAAAGATAATCGAGTTCCTTGCCTTGTTTTAACTCGGGATGATACCAGTTTGAAGTGTCACGGTTTCTTGCAATGAAAGCATGGTATAGTCATTATCTTTCTTTGATTCTTCTTTCCTTCTTCAAAGAGGCCTCTTTGTGAAATTTCTTGAAGGGCCTTTCCAGATTCATCATCCCGATTTTCTTGCTCAAGAGGGCAATCTGCTCCCCTGCATCTCATCCAAAGATATCATCTTGTCCTCCCGATGTTTCTTCTGATGTGAAGCAGCCAATGCAAATGGTCTTTGGCTCTTCCTTTTCAGTCTCAGGTACAAGCTTTTTTCTAAATTCATAAGCCTTGAGATTTGGAAACAACTTGAAGGTGTCTTCTTCATGCAACTTTCTCATTTCTTCTATTGCAGTCACCTTTATTTTCCAAACATCTTTTGCGAGTAGAGCCTCCAAGATTTTGGTGTTTATTTCTTCTTTTGAATAACTTACACTCGGCAGGTAAGTTCATCCAGATTGCATTGAATCTTGATTCCATTTGCTCAATGGTTTCATTTGGCAAAGATCTTGAACTTTTGGAACCTCTTTACGCCACACCGATTTTATTCTTCTTTATTGCATCGATTGCCTTCACAGATCAATGTATCTTGTCCCAAAGTTCCTTTGCAGTTTTGCAATCTTTAACCTTCATGTACATATTGCTATCCAAGGTTCTATAAATGATATCAATAGCAATGTTGTTGAGGTTTGCTCTTTTTCTGTCTTCTGCATTCCATTCTCTTTTTGGTTTAGGAATGTACTCGGTTGTATCACCCATCGCACGCCTTGGTAATCTCCAGTGGTCCATCAGTTAGTACATCCATCATCTCATCATGAGTTGCAGCAAGGTAAGCCTATATTCGACGTTTATACTCATCAAATTTATCTAGAGAACACATCAGCATAGTTCTAGCATACTGTGTGTTATCCATGATGCAAGTCTTTGAAAATCAATAACTTGAAAGAAAGTTTCAAAGAATTTTCACAAGCACAACAAGTAGGATTTCTTTGTAATGTAATAATCGCTCCGATACCAATTGTTGGTCCCTTGAAAAGGCTTTGGTTAAGTTTAGAGGGGGTGAATAAACTTAACACTTAAAACTTTGGAGTTAACAAATTGCAACTTCAAAGTGACTGTTGATACTTGAGAGTCTGTTGAGACTTCGATAACTCTTGATAAACATGAGTCTCACGATAGTTGAATTTGCTGAATTTGTGCAAATGGAATTATATCAAAATTAAGCCTTGATACTTGTTGTTAAATATGATACTAAGTATTAGATACTCAAGAGTGTATGTGTGTGATTTCAGGTTGCTAGGTTCGATAAGTTGATGTGTAAAATAAACTAAGTGCGAGAATGTAAATCTTTGAAAGTAAGTAGGCAGATTTTATAGTGGTTCCAGGTGGTGTAATCCTCGCTACCCACTCTTCTCCTGTGATGTTGGAGGAAATTCACTAGAGATCTTTGATGTAGCTTTTACAAAGATTCCTAAGTTGCTTGTCCTTCACCAATAACTATGGCTTCACAAACTTAAAACTGGGAACAGGTAGTATTGCTGCTCCTGAGTCTTCCACTGGTCCTTGAAGGGTAGGATTGCTCTTCACCACCACTCCACCACAAACAGCCTTCTCACACACCCAACAGATGCTTCACTGTCTTGGCGAGGTTCTTTACAAAATAAAGATTGAATCAAATAAATGATTCGGCTTGCAACAACTTGATTAGGATGATATAATCAGCAGCTTGCAGTCTTCAAGTGTGTATGCTTGATGTAGCTTGAATACAGAATGCACTTGAAGAAATTCTCTAGATCAGCAGCTTTATGCTCAGTAAGTTCAGCAGGGTGTTTTTCAGCTCAGTAAAATATCTCCTCAATGTTTATCAATTTTCATCATCTTGTTTCTGAGTTGAAAGTCCTCTATTTATAGGTAAGAATGCATGTGACTTGTATTTGAAATTCAAATGTAACCGTTCCTTGGTTTTGTCCCATCTGATTTGCATTCTGTCACTATTCATGGGGATCGACATCGTCGTAATTCCTTTTGACAAAGGCTGATCTGTCCATCCTTTGACTTGTATCCATTGGATAATAATCTGAATCATCTCAACGTCTGTTTAATCTCAGCCCTTGATTTGTTTGATAAGTTAGAGGTAGTTGGCTGTCATTTTCAAGGTAATCTTCCAATGTAATCTTGAATTACCCGAGGTATTTCATCAGCAGGTTCATCAGTCTGCTGTGATACATATCAGTCTGCTGAACTCCAATTTGTTGTATATAAAATACAATGCAGCTGACTTCTTTTATCTAACTTTTATTTGTGAAGTTATATTACACCTTTTTAATCGTAACCAAGTTCCAAACATCATCCATCTTATGGAACTTAGACCTTCTACATAAGGTATATGTGGTCAGTTTAGGTCATCACAGACTTGCCTAAATTCTGATCCCATATCCTTGACTTAAATTACTAAGTTTGATCCCTTAGCCTTCAGAATCGAGTTTGAACCCTCGGCCTTGATCTTGATCTTGATCTTCAGCGAGGTTCCCTGACTAGTTCATCGACCAATCTACCTCTCTGCTATGGACGATCTCAATGAAAAGCTCGGTGACCATTCTGATGCTTGTTTGATCAAACCTATTTATGAATCAAACTCTAATAAGCCTATACATATGATCTAGACATCTTTTTGCCTTTGCACTATAACAGCTAGTCTGGCACTCATCATCAAAACTAAGAAATAAGTCCAACAATCATAATAAAAAAGATGGCCACCAGAAGGACAAAAAAAGAACACCTGACAGATGGAATTCTCTTGAGAGAGTGGAATTCCGCAAGATACGGTGGTCTAAAAAGACTTCAGAGGCAACTTGGAAGAATGGTAATAGGCTTTCATATAAGCCTTTAGAAAGTGGAGACGTTAGAACATCACCAGATGAACTTGAAGATATTCTCAATGTATGAAAAGAGAACACCGAGCTTGAGAACATTAAGAAAGTGACCTTGATTGTTAATCATTTGGTTAACAAAGATGGATGTTGGCGAACTAGAAAATCTTTGATTCACATGAGTTTCGTAAGTGGAAACATCACACAACATAAAAGCAAAGTAAAGGTGCAAGGTCGAGCACCAGAAGGACTAGAAAGATAGAAATCAAAAGAGAGCAAGAATCTCATCATGAAGTAGCTATGGAGGGAAAACGAGCACATCAAAAGGTCTCAGAATGAAATTAAACACTTGTCAGGAAGTGTCCGAGTTTGCAATAGTCAAAGAGAGGTTATTACGAGATTTAAAAGAAATAGAAATTTCCCTCAAGGAATTGTTAGGGAATATCAAAAGTCTGAATAATTAAGCGTCAAACAAGATTTTAAGTGAAGAGGAAATGACACTTTAGAATTGTTGGGTAAGGTTTGATTTCTAAGAATTAATTCAAACCTTCAAAGGAAGTTTAAACGATCATTGATGACCCAATTAAAAGGTTCAAGGTTGTACTACTCGAGAGGAATAGTACACTGCCAAGGAATAAATGCTCGAGGTTATTCCCCGCGTGGAAATGAAACGGTTAAAATAAAATAATCTTTCAACCGGTGTAACAAAATTGTAGTAGAAGCGCCAAAACAGAAAGTGGAAAGTCAAAATGATGTATATGGCGGTTCACGGCTCTAAATGGCCCGAAAGAGATTTAAAACTGAAGGGTACAAGGTACAATAATCTGAAATGGAGATCAAAAGTTTAGGAACTCAAAAGTCGGTTGGCTAGTTGTGTTCGTATGGCATCTTGAAAAATTCCGCCTTCTGCTTGAAACTAGTTTAGCATAAATTGATAGAAGGTTAAAGATAAGTAACTGAAGAGGAACGCCATGATAGGCTTAAAAATTGACCAGCAAAAGAAGATATGCATACCTTAAAGGAACATGCAGCATTAGGTGAAATAGTTACAATATCGACACTACCCTTAGGAGGGGAGCTGAGAATAAACACAAGTAAAAATAATGTTCTGACATTAGAAGGTTCAGCAAAATTTGAATTTGCATGTATGATGGGAGTGCAACAATTCAGAACTTTGAAGAGAATTTGTTTCTTGATTTGAAAAGTACGAAAGAATGAGTTTGTTCAAAAGAAAGGCCTATGGAGATATGGTTCGGAGATAATTCATGACACCAAGCCGAGAGAGTTTGTTGCGTTTAAAGATCTCAAATGAGGGATTATATGAGAAATAAAATACCAGATAAGGTATAATTACAAAAGGGCACGAAAAGGGTCTGAAAATCAAACATGGCATGCTGGAGGATAGTATCTTGGTTCTTGTCTACAACTTCAAAAGGAACTATAACGTTAGCTTTACAAGCATCCTACTAAAAGATTTAACTCAGAAGGAGATCAGACTTCAAGGAACTCCTAAAACATAACAGTCGTAACTTACTACCCTCTTAGCCCAAACTCTAAGTCAAGGAGGTGAATATTCCTTTTAGGTTGCAGTGTATGATTTTTACTCCGGATCTGACATTATCAATTTTTACAGAACAAAAAAAGAGGAATTTGAGCACGATCCAAAGAGAAAATATTTATATAATAGAGTTTCCCAGGTGATATAAAAATATTGGAATTTTTGGATGAAAATAACTTGGTCAAAAACAGTTATTTCTGACTATTGCACAAGTTGTCAGTATTTCCAGATTCATAAACACTGAGTTGAATTACAAATCGAGATCAACCGAAAAAGAATCTTAACTTAGCTCCAAAAGGAAAATTGTAGATAACAGTTTTGTCTGCAACATATCAAAAATTCAGGTCGTTTGAAGATGTTTAACCTGTTCAAAATAGAAGAAGAAGTGAAGGTGCTGCTGCAGATTTTCTGGACAGAGTGTCCGGTATAAACATGAATTTCCTGAATAATCCATAATGATTATCGAGTTGGTGTAAAAAGAGAAATTGTAGATAAGACAGAAATGTACTTCGCTGAAAATTTTCAGAATTTTCTAAGTATGGAGATACAGTCTTACGTTAAAGGGATAACACGGAAACAAAAGCATTCACTCATGTTGGGTAAATTCAAACACGAGGACAAAGAAAAGTATGTGCCAAAGTAAGAGACCTTTAACACTATGAGTTGAAACGGCTGGGTAGTTGGAAATAATATAGTTATACATGGAGTTCGTGTAGAACCATCTCAAGTAAAGCAAAGGTCAAAGAATGTTGATGAACTCAACCAAGTGATAGTGAAAAAAGAAAGTGAAGGACTTGTAGAGCTGAATCAAATATCATTCTCTACAAAGTTAGGCCAAGATAAAAGTAAACTTAGATATTCATGTGTAGAGAAGGTGAAGAGATTTCAATAGGGAAAGTAAGGAAAATGAAATCAACCAAGAGGACCTCGACTTTAAAATGTAGGCATAAGACTCCGATCCCAAAGCTTTACTTGAAGGAGTTTCACTTAACCATATGCGACAAGCTACGGTTTGGAACTTCAAAAGGAGGAAGAGTTTCTACTAAGGATACTAGGAGAAAACAAAACTGAGGTGATCACATAAAAGATGTGAACTGAGAACTCCACCTAACCTTCGTCTCAGAAGACTCCTCACTAGGTCCTGATAACTAGACCACGGTTTAAGGATTCTTAGCCTTACAAGGATTACCACCAAGCTCAAGTTCTAGAAGGTCTAAAGGATTCTTATCTTAGAGGAAGAGATGCCTAGAACAGAAAGGACGCTTCTCTCTGATACCAAATGTAACGCCCCGCTCCTGGATACCGAGCCCTTATCCGGAAGAGAAATGTTCGGCGCGTATAGCATTAAATAAATCTAATATTATACGCAAGCCTCTACGTCGTCGTATCGAATAAAAGCAAACGGAAGCTAAAAAGACTCGGGTAAAAACATAAAAGCTACTATGAACGGAAATTTACCATACTAAAGATAGATAGTTAAGATTACAACGATGAAAAACCCAAGGACTTATACAATACGATGCCTTAAAAGTAGAAGTACAACAAATCTAAGAGAGGAAATACAACCAGTCTAATACAACCTTTACAAAGAAAATAATCTAGAAGCTTCGTCAAGACTTTAAGTCTTCAAAGGCCGTCATCTACACTTGATCAACATGTTCGTCTTCTCACCCCACAATGCACACAAAAGAAAATGCAAAGGAGGTAAGTACAAAGTACTTAGTAAAAGTGAGAAGCTACGACAACAATTAAGATTTATAAAGAAAAGATATTTAATCGTTTAGTTAGTTATCTTTGTGTGACCGACTCAATCTGGGGTTCATTCCATGTCCATCAACATGAATTGACTAAACGTTTCTACTTAACTTATTTATGTTACAACCGCACTCAAGGGCACTACGCATATCCAAACTGGGGATATTCTTGGCAACATATTAGTGGATCACACCAATATCCACGAAGTCTAGAATAGGTAGACTCCGATAGTACGCACATCTCAGCGGAGTCCCTCCGTACTTAGGTTTTTTTTACCTACAGAGTTCTTCCACCTTTAGAGGGAGGCATACATCACGATATAGACTGGTGCCTATCCAAGAGAGACATGTTGTTTAATATTTTACTAGTCACGTACGTATTTATTACGATGATTAACTAGCCACCTATGTGTTTTCAAGTAATCTCCCTCACACATACTAATCTCTTCCTAGACCACTAGACACGGACAAGGCCTAGCAATTACACAGACATTGATGAATGCTAATTCATCAAAGCACAAGCCTAACATGCCCTTCCGACGGATCCGAACTTCAACTCCCTTTAAGAGTACATTCGGTGTTCTAACTGAACGAATCAGAAGCTCAATTCAGGCTTGTTTATGTTTATCCAATATTATCATATCATAAATAATGTGATTATAAAACCTGAAACCAAACTAGAATGATAAAACCGTAACAACAAGGCAAAACAGGCCAGACGCCCGTTTGACCTCCTATGGACGCCCGTCCGTATCAGACGCCCGTCCACTAAACCCCAAACGCCCTTATGCCAAAAACAGCTACATCCTGAATAAAAAATCTAACCTCAAACGCCCGCCTGCCTTGTGCAAACGCCCGTTTGAGCCACTAGGGTCTGAGATGCCCGTCTGCCTGGGTTTTTCCGAAAACGCTAAAATCATCACAACTCGATTTCTGAATCGTTTCTAACCTAATTTACATCGAATTAAACCCAGTAAAACATAGAAAAACATATCTAATCATATCATAGCATCGATGATCATTGATCAATGAAAAGACACATTTTTCTATCATCTAAACACCCTAAAACTTGATCTAAATCTTATAAACGATAATTGGAATCATAGGAAGAGCCTCTTACCTTAATTGCCAGCAAAACCGCAAGCAAAACGCCAAGCAGCTGCAACAACTGTTGATCCTCAACCCCAAAACCTATGTGATCAACAAGAAACCCTAAAATCCTATTTTCTTGGCAGAAACCGAATCTGAAAAAGTCCATAAAACTACAGATTACCTGGATTTACTGCTGCATAACTATTTTTAGAATGATCTACGCTCCAAGGCGATCGTTTCGACTACTCATGGCTGCGAAACAGAGCTACGGATCACAAGATACGAATTTTCAAGAATCGAACTCTACGAATACCGAAAAGTAGGGCTAAACTGAAAACTTACGAAATCGAGAGATGTTATTTTCCAAAGTTGCGTCTCATCGTGATGATCACTTTTCTCTCCTGCGGCATCTTGAACAGATGAACGGATTGATCACACGGTTCTTCCTTTTATTTCGATTTCTTCTCCGCGTCGCCTCTCTGTGTAGCGCCGTTCCTTCTTCTATTTTTTTTTCAGAATCAGCGTGTGTAACTTATGAGAAATAATTGGGATTATTTCTTTTTATATCCATTTAATTAAACCCATTAATTAAATAGCTAAATCCTTTTAATCAAATCCTTTTTAATTAAATAAATAGGATAAATAATTATTAGGTCATAGTAAATACACCCAATGACTATTTTACCCTTTTATGAAAAGTGGGGATGTTACATGTAATCCTACCAGACCACTCTTCCCCTGTGATGTAGGAGGTAAAATTTCACTAGTCTCTTTGAGGTAACGGTTACAAAAAGTCCTAATTGATTGTCCTTGACTAATACCTAGCTTCATAGTCTAAACACTTGAACAACATGTAGAATTTCTGCTCTCCAAATGCTTCACTGGTCCTTCAAGGGTTGAATTGCCTCTTCACCAGCTCCGCAACACATAATCACCCAAACTGCAATCAACTGTCCTTGACACCCTAGACCGGATGCTTCACAGTCCAAAACTTTTGATAAAATCAATGTTTGGTTGAATCAAGTAAGTGATTCAGGTTTTGAGGAATGTTCAAGTGTTAGATCTCGATAAGTCTTGAAATGCTCGAACACTTAAAAGATTTTATGGATCTTGCAATTTTTAGCTCAAATGATGATGATGATGACTTAGCAAATAACCGATAACACAATTGTAGAAAAGGTACTTAGTATGTAACATATGTTTTTGATCCTTGTTGCTAAGTCCTCTATTTATAGGTGAAATCAAACATTCAAAAATTTGAATCATTCAACGGTCATATTGATTTTATCATCATCTTGTCAGACGGTCAGTAGCTGTTCTGACTTGTAATATTATCAACCAATTAGAGTGCTTGATCTTTAACGTTCGAATTCTTCTTCAATTTGTCTGTTTGGCTGACTTGTGTTTCAGTTGTGCTGATATTGAGTTTTCAACATTCAACTGAGTTTTAGCATTAACCCAGTTTTTACTCTTCTTCAAAACTGAGATGCTTCTTATTCATCTGATCATAGATTAGTGAGATCGAGTACACCTTTTTATCTCATAAAAATAACTAAGATTTTGTTGTCCTTGTGTATCTTAGACTTTCAATACAAGATCTATAAAGTCAGTTCAAGCCATCATAGACTTACCTAAATTCTAACTTTACTTTCTCGACTTAGTCTTCAAAAACCGAGTTTGGCCCCTCAGCCTTCAGTCTTCAAAACTGAGTTTGTCCCCTCAGCCTTGAGTTCTTCATCATTTGATATAGTCAGCTGAGTTTGATCCCTCAGCAAGACTTTCTCAATTAGATTTCAGCTTTAGCCCTAGTCTCCACTTAAACCTATTCTATTACAATGCTTGTCTGATTTAACCTATACAATAATCAGGCTCTAATAAATCCTATAAAATTTTATTCTAGACATCTTCTAGCTTTTCACTATAACAGTTAGTTCCAGCACTTCATCAATGAGTTTAAAACAAATAATTATACAATAGATGAAAATCATCATCAAAACTCTATTTTATTTTTAACAATTTTCCCTTTCTTGATGATGCCAAAACCCTCCTTAAAGAAAAGTTTAAAGATAAAAACAAATGAAACACAGCAAAAACCTGATATTTCATTGATATTCAATAAACTCAAGTGGTTACAAAAGATTGTTAAAAATTTCAACAAATTCAGAAATTTCTAGTTTTGCAGAACCGACTTATTTTGTTCAGCTAACTCTACACGATTTGCTAGTTTCATGTCACTGTCATAAAGCCTGTATTCTTCACATTTGTCCCTGTCTTTAGCTGCAAAAAGCTTGTTGTAGTCAACTTGACATGTCTTTTTCCACCTTATCCACTGTATATGCTTGGGTAGTTCATTGTTATTCTCATAGAAGGTTTCAAACTTATTTATGGCAAACTTCATTTCCTCCTTCAAGTCTTTGATAACAATCTTATTCTACCTTCTTCTTTCTTCCTTGTACTCCTTCATCATTTTGTCCTCATATTTGTTTGACCTAAAGGTGAACACAACTTCCTCTATGGTTTTGTCTCAGTACTTTGCCTTCAGGTGATGATAATCTTTCTGAAATTCAGCCAATAACTCCCTTGTAAGAGTTAGTCTTCCTTCAGCAGGTTGAATAAACTTGTCAAAAACTTCATCCTCAATTAGTTCATTGACTTGTCTAAACCAGGGTTGACTTGGTTGAAGTGATATCAGCTTCTGCTTCAAACTCTTGATTTCTTCCTTTAGTTCCAACATTTTCTTTTCTTCCTCCCTCTTTTTGGCATCATTAAGATTGAGAATTGATGAGAGTCTACTCGACTCTGCTTACCTTCATGTTTTATAACCTATTTTGACTCATTTTACTTGATTTTGTGAATATTCGGCTTGGCTTTGGCGTATTCTTCATGTTTTGTTATTTACGAGGTCTAGGACATATAGTCCGGGATTCTAGATCCTATTGGTGGACTTGTTATATTCTCAGTCACGGTAGTGTCCCGTAGGGATTACGTGTGGTATTGTTTTTTGTATTGTTCAGGAACTAGGTGTATGAGATATCCGGAAAACGTGATTCAAAACCCTCAGAATGCTGGAAACTTTAATTTTGGAAGGTGGCTTGATTTTGGTAGGTGGATGCCTACAAGATCAGAGACACCCCTAACCGGAGCACTTGGTAGGCGCACGCCTAACATTCTGGTAGGTGGGCGCCAACAACATCAGAGAGTTTTGGGGTATTTTGTTCACTTCTTAGGCGCACGCCTAAGGATTTGACAGGCGGATGCCTATCCAGCAGGAGAAAACCATAGATCTGATGCATTTTTTGCAAGGTGCACGCCTAAGAAATAGAAGGCGGATGCCTACGGACTTAAATGCCCACTTGCACCTCATGCTATAAATAGCAAATTCTCAGTGGAGAAACATATCCTCATCTTCTCCAGCTTGTTTTCTCTGCGTTGTTTCACCCCTTTCTTAGATTTGTAAATAGTTAGCTTAGATTAGGTTTAATTTGTTGTAATTCGAAGACTCGTGTTGCTGGGCTAATGCAATTTCAATTTCCATTTCATTTTTCTTCTGGTGTTCTTTGATCGCACCTTAATTAGTACTATAATTACACTATTATCTACCCTGGATTATGCTCAAATGATGAGTGAATGGTTCGATTATTTCATGAAATACATGTCATTTGCTTAGTAACGGTTCCTCAGTCATTGATGTGATTTGGTACTGTTTCGTCTCGTTGTCTATACTTTTTAGGTGTACCATATTATGGAGCCAAAGAGGAGTGGATCTGGATTAAAAGAGAACATTGGGCCGAAGTCAGGAAGAGTCTGGAAGAGTCTTCTGGGCCTAAAAAAGATACACTTGGGCCACCGCTACGCAAATCCTAGCCGCAGCTGAGCCAACCTGGAGAGCAAGTAAACAGAGTTGCCGTGTTGTACATTAAGTCAGTTAGGGTTACGATACTATGTCAGTTTATGAGGCTATATAAAGCCTGCGTCAGAACTATTTTTAGTGTGCAATAAAAGATGTAGACAGTTCCTTTTATTTTGATCAATGCAATAAAGAGTTTGAGAGTTTCTTTTTAGTTTGTTCTTTGGTTTTTCTCCTCCGATCCATCAACTAGCTTGAGTTGATCAAGCTAGATCCGCCATTGGTAAATGTATGAAGCTTTGAACTCTTCTAAGTATTTTCATCATGGTAGATTAGTTTAGATTAATGTGTTGTAACTAAACTGCTTGTTCAAATAACCCATAATTCACCAGAATAGTTAGAATAGAACAATGATATTCCAGAAGTAGGAACCACGCTGGGGCAATTGCGGAGGTCTTTACCACAGTTGCGCCGTATCTTTAGGTCACCCTATATCTGGAGATTCGGCGTCAACTATATTGATCGACAGATCTAATTTAAATTTTTTAGCCTGATCACCTAATTGCATGTAATCGTACATTAACATGTAGGACGATAAAGTGAAGTGTTAGTTTTGACATAGTTTGATCAATCCCTAGGAACATGCTAGTCAATCAACTATAGCTTCTTAGGGAGGTACTCGGTTTGCGCCGGTAATCTCTAATACTTATTGTGTGTGGGTAAATACAACCAACGAAGGAGGTTAACTACACATAGACGTCTACTGTCATTTCAATGGAAGTATATAAGATTAGGAGACTGCAGCCGTAGCTAAAACTGAATTAAACATGAGTTCTGATGAAATCTGGGAAATTACTAGGGAAAAATAGACACAATGATTAGTTATGCCAAGTTAGTAGATTGGTGAGGTGGAGGATTACGTGTTTTATTTTTTGCTTTTATGTTGGTCTAAGGACCACTATTTCTGTTCATAATGTTTATGATCTATTATCCGTGTTGCATTGTCTCTTTGGGATTTACCTTGACTCGCACCTACTACACTACGATTGACCTATTACTCTTGCTAGTATTTCATGAGTACTGGTGGCTTACACGCGGATCAAGTTTTTTGCGCCGTTGCCGGGGATGATGTCCAATGTTGATAATAATTTCATTAAATTTAATTATGAATTATCTGCTTTCTATTTATAAGTTTTGAATTTTAATTTTTGAGTCTTGAGTCTGTTCTGTATCAATCCTGTACTGTTTACGATCAAAAAAGAATAATCCAGCTGTTAAGGGTGAATTTACTTGGGTTATAACGCTATATTTTATAATATTTTCCCCCACATTCGTATGAATTGCATGGAAATC
Organism: Gentiana macrophylla; assembly: GCA_026214975.1. Classification (NCBI taxonomy): domain Eukaryota; kingdom Viridiplantae; phylum Streptophyta; class Magnoliopsida; order Gentianales; family Gentianaceae; genus Gentiana; species Gentiana macrophylla. The sequence goes on from CM047805.1 coordinate 65,003,616, forward strand.
ACGTGTTTAAATGGAATTATTGAGCGAATAACATTTTTAATGAGTTAATCGCAAAGTTGGTGAATTTATATGTTTTAATTATGATTTTATGTTTATTGGAATTATGTTATGCTTTATGTGTTTTTGATGTCATATAGGTACAATTATGTGGCTCAGTTGATGATCAAATGTTGGTGAATTTTGAGCTAATTCAAGTTAAAAGAGATAACGGTGAATTGGATAGAGAAGAAAAGAAGATAAAGATGGAAACATCAAGATTTTCGACGAGTGGATGGCGTCAGATAGGGTGGACGAGCGTCCAGATTAAAACGGGCGTCTGAAAAAGTAAACGAGCGTCCAGGGGAGAAAAGTTGAATAGAGAGTTTGGACGGTATCTGGACGAGCGTCTTGCTAGCGTCTAAGGCATATTGAGCAGCGGCCGGTATATCGGACGGGCGCCCAGCGCCGATCGAACGAGCAACCGACCTAGTTTTGACCTAGCCGCCTTTAACATCTATTTAAGCAAAGAGCGCCCAAACCCGAGAATACACATTGGAGAGTCGAAAAATTCATCCTTAAACACAGGTGATTACTTTGTTCTTTTCGTTTTTATTTTCTTTATGCAATCAAAACATCTTTTTGATTTGAAGATTAGTATGAGTAGCTAAACTCTTGGGTTGGACGAACGGGTGAAGCAATTCAAGAGGTGTTTGGTTTTTATTTTTTTGCGTTTTGCAATCAATAAAAGGTCGATTTTTATTGCGTTTATTTTGTGCTTGATATCGATAGATAAAGCCTGTGATTTTCGTTTGACGATAGTTGAATGGACTACTAGATCACCGTAATAGTATTCGGATTTAATCAATTTGTCTAAAAGCGAGAGTTATCAAATTGTTAACCTAGATAATAGATTCGAAAGAATTTATGCCTATCGTGCTTGAAGAATCAATCTTTGATAAAGTTGATAAACAAATTATCTAAGAAATTAGTAATTTGCATTGGGTATAGGTTAATCTTGGCCTTTAGTTGATTTGCATGCGTAGGAAATTAGAAGCCTTTATTGCTTTCTTGAATTGTGAGTCCTTGTTAAATGCGCTTTCTCCCCATTATTTGGTAAACCTTAAATTATTAATTCGTGACACGTTTAGCTTAAACTTAAAAACGCATTCAACCTCACGTTCCTCGTGGGATCGACCTGGAATAATCGCTTTACTACAAGCTTTGCACTTGGAGCGACTAACCGGATTTTTATTACTTGTCTCTTTGTTGCGTTTACAAAAAATCCACCACAAGTTTTTGGCGCCGTTGCCGGGGATATGTCACGTTTCGGGATATGTCACGTTTGTAGGGTGCACCTTATGAGTGTCACTTATTACTAGTCTACGAGGGGGTATTAGCTAGTTTTACTTTGAATTCTTCAAGTTTGGATTTAGTGGAAATTTTCTATGGCTTTGCACACACACACGGTGGTGAACTTCTAATTTATTGGCTATGTGGTATATGTGTTGAGATGTCTATATTCTTTCCGAGCCTTTACCTTGTTTTGTTTTGCTCGGGACGAGCAAAGTTTAAGTGTGGGGGAGTTGTTAAGGGTGAATTTACTTGGGTTATAACGCTATATTTTATAATATTTTCCCCCACATTCGTATGAATTGCATGGAAATCACGTGTTTAAATGGAATTATTGAGCGAATAACATTTTTAATGAGTTAATCGCAAAGTTGGTGAATTTATATGTTTTAATTATGATTTTATGTTTATTGGAATTATGTTATGCTTTGCGGTGTTTTTGATGTCATATAGGTACAATTATGTGGCTCAGTTGATGATCAAATGTTGGTGAATTTCGAGCTAATTCAAGTTAAAAGAGATAACGGTGAATTGGATAGAGAAGAAAAGAAGATAAAGATGGAAACATCAAGATTTCGACAGTGGACTGGCGTCCAGATAGGGTGGACGAGCGTCCAGATTAGAACGGGCGTCTGAAAAAGTAAACGAGCGTCCAGGGGAGAAAAGTTGAACAGAGAGTTTGGACGGCATCTGTACGAGCGTCTTGCTAGCGTCTAAGGCATATTGAACGAGCGTCCAGGTATACTGGACGGGCGTCCAGCGCCGACTGAACGAGCAACCGACCTAGTTTTGACCTAGCCGCCTTTAACATCTATTTAAGCAAAGAGCGGCGCCCAAACCCGAGAATACACATTGGAAAGTCGAAAAATTCATCCTTAAACACGGCGATTACTTTGTTCTTTTCGTTTTATTTTCTTTATGCAATCAAAACATCTTTTGATTTGAAGATTAGTATGAGTAGCTAAACTCTTGGGTTGAATGAACGGGTGAAGCAATTCAAGAGGTGTTTGGTTTTCTTATTTTCTGCGTTTTGCAATCAATAAAAGGTCAGATTTTTATTGCGTTTATTTTGTGCTTGATATTGATAGATAAAGCCTGTGATTTTCGTTTGACGATAGTTGAATGGACTCTAGATCACCGCAATAGTATTCAGTTTAATCAATTTGTCTAAAAACGAGAGTTATCAAATTGTTAACCTAAATAATAGATTCGAAAGAATTTATGCCTATCGTGCTTGAAGAATCAATCTTTGATAAAAGTTGATAAACAAATTATCTAAGAAATTAGTAATTTGCATTGGGTATAGGTTAATCTTGGCCTTTAGTTGATTTGCATGCGTAGGAAATTAGAAGCCTTTATTGCTTTCTTGAATTGTGAATCCTTGTTCGTCTGCCTTTCTCCCCATTATTTGGTAAACCTTAAATTATTAATTCGTGACACGTTTAGCTTAAACTTAAAAACGCATTCAACCTCACGTTCCTCGTGGGATCGACCCGGAATAATCGCTTTACTACAAGCTTTGCACTTGGAGCGACTAACCGGATTTTTATTACTTGTCTCTTTGTTGCGTTTACAAAAAATCCACCACACACATCTGACACTGCACAATCTTCTATTCTCCTCTTAGATTCTGCAAACCTAATCCAAAATCTTATGAGTAAATTTGAACAAATTGAGATGAATCATGAAATTCTGGAACAGGAATGTGAGAATCTAAGAAAGGAAAATAAAAGACCAAAGAAAGAACTGGACAAAGTAAAAGCTGGACTAACTAGTAAGGAGACTTACTTATATGATCAACAAGCAGTAGATAGTCATACATCTGGTGTTGACAGACAGGTTGCGAAAATCTCCCTACCAGTTAAGACAACCACTGCACCTCTAAATGCACCAGCTTACAACCCCTCAAAAAGGTTTGGATCCAGATCTGGTCTTGGTTACAAAGTCAGGATGAGAATAGAAACAATGGACAACACAATTCTGAATCTAGGACCAATAATGGACCGAATTTCAGAAAAGGACAGACCATAGTTTCAACCACTCATCCTGTACCGATGAAGTCAAAACCCAGTACAGAGAAACTGCACACTAAATCATCATTCCAGTCAACCAAAAGCAAAGACTTCCTGAAAGGTAAAGGAAGACTTTATCCTTCAGATGATTATTGGAATGTTGCACCTCTAAAATACATGAAGAAACCATTTCATGCCATGTATCATGTGTTTAAGAAAAACAATCAAAGTATGTTCCTAGACACATGAAGCAACATAGGCTTCCCACTGCATATTGGAAAGTGAAAAAGGATGCAAATGCACCAAAAAGTAGAGAAAAGTATCAGAATACCTTCAGTAGCAATATTAGAAGCTATTCTTCCATGCCTTATACATATGAAGTTGATGACTTTAATTATCCAAAAAGAAGATCATTTGGTTATACACTTGGTATAGGAGGCATGACTACTAACAGGTATGAACCCAAGCAGTGTTGGGTACCTAAACAAAATTAATTTGTTTTGTAGGTTGTCTGGTACATAGACAGTGGATGTTCCAGACACATGACAGGAAACAAAAGATGGCTCACTGACTTCAAAGCTTTTGATGGACCCAAAGTCACCTTTGAAGGCAAAGAAAACCCTTGTAAAATTAAGGGGAAGGCACAATGCTCATGAACAATTTGAAGATTCAAAATGTGGCATATGTTAAGGGACTAAATTTCAATCTGCTAAGCATCAGTCAATTATGTGACAAAGGCTACAATGTGCACTTCAACAAGGAAGGATTTAAGGTGATGCACAGCCAAACCAACACAGTGGTTCTTGCCGGAAGAAGAGAAGACAACATGTATGTGGTGGATTGGAGAATAGCTATAGCAGAAACATGTATGCTTGTCAAAAATAAACAATCAACCAGCTGGATTTGGCATAGAAGATTAAACCACCTAAATTTCAAGACCATCAATACATTATCAAAGAACAAGTTAGTTGAAGGCCTGCCAGAGATCACATTCAAGAAGGAAAGTCTCTGTGATGCATGTCAGAAAGGAAAACAAATCAAAAGCTCCTTCAAGTCAAAGCCATATCAATCAACAACAAGAATTCTACATCTGCTACATATGGACCTGTTTGGACCAGTCACACCAGCAAGTGTAAGTGGAAAGAAATACACACTAGTAGTGGTGGATGACTTCTCCATATTCACCTGGACCATATTCATGAACAAGAAGAAAGAAACACTCTAGAAGCTGCTAGATTTGTTAAGAAGAATTCAAAATGAAAAAGAACTGAAGATCATCAAGATCAGATCAGATAGAGGCACAGAATTCCTCAACGAAGTTATCAGAACCTATTGTGAAGAGAATGGAGTACTACATCAATTATCAGCAGCAGGAACTCCACAACAAAATTGTGTAGCAGAAAGAAGAAACAGAACTCTCAAAGAAGCAGTCAGAACAATGATTGCAGAAGCATGCCTACCAAAGAGGTTTTGGGCTGAAGTAGCAAACACAGCATGCTATACACAAAACAGATCAATCATCAACAAACATCATGGAACAACTCCAAATGAAATATGGAATGGAAGAAAACCTAACATCTCACATTTACATATGTTTGGATCTAAATGTTTTGTTTCGAACAAGAATCAGTTACACACCTTTGATGAAAAAGCTGATGAAGCAATCTTTATGGGATACTCAGACATCAACAAAGCATTTAGAGTACTCAACAAAAGAATATTGGTGATTGAAGAATCAATATATGTAGTCTTTGATGAACCAAACACAAATGGTGAAAGTCTTCAAGAACAAGAAGAAGAAGCAGCACAAAGGCAAATGTATATGAATACAACAGTTCCAGCTACCATTGTGAATCACAATTTTTTTGGAAATCAAGATGAGCCATAAGTCAACACAACAGAAGAAGCACCAGAACTTGAAGCTCATGCACAACCTGAGGTTGTAAAAGCACCAAGTGAAGAACAACTTCAACCTGACCTCAACTTGCTAAGAGATCATCCTGAAGATCAAGTCATTGGAGACATTCACACAGGAGTTAGAACCAGAAGACAATTGGAGCATATGCTAACATGTTTTCTATCACAAGTGGAACCCAAGACAATAGATGATGCAATTCAAGATGCTGACTGGATTACAGCCATGCAAGAAGAACTAAATGAATTTGAAAGAAATGAAGTCTGGGAACTTGTTGACAGACTAGACACAGCTAACATCATTGGAACAAAATGGGTATTCAGAAACAAGATAGATGAGCAAGGAACAGTTGTCAGAAACAAAGCAAGGCTAGTTGCAAAAGGCTACTCTCAAGCAGAATGAATAGATTATGATGAGACATTTGCACCAGTAGCATGATTGGAAGCAATCAGACTCTTTCTAGCTTTTGCTGCACACAAAGACTTTAAAGACTATCAAATGGATGTCAAGAGTGCATTTTTGATACGACTCTTTTCAAATTAGAGGAAGGAACAAGTACATTGCTTGTACAAATCTATGTTGATGACATTATCTTTGGATCAGAGGATGAAAAGTTGTGAGAAAAATTTGCAAACCTAATGAAGAGCAAATTTCAGATGAGTATGATGGGAGAATTAAATTATTTTCTTGGCCTCCAAGTGAAGCAAATGAAGGATGGTATTTTAATAAGTCAAGCCAAGTACACAAAAGAGTTAATACACGAGTATGGTATGGACACAAGTGGCACAGCTGATACACCAATGTGTGCAAGAGTCATTATTGGAGAAGCTGGAAAAGATGTTGAACAAAAAATGTATAGAGGAATCATTGGATCCCTACTATATCTAACTGTAAGCAAACCTAACATAGCATTTGTAGTAGGAGTATGTGCAAGGTTTCAAGCTCAACCTAAAGAATCACACCTTCTAGCAGCTAAAAGAATAATCAAATATCTGAAGAGCACCATCAAAGTTGGAATTTGGTATCCAAAAGATGGAGGATTCAAGTTGATATCATATTCAGACTCTGACTATGCCGGATGTAAGATAGATAGTAAAAGCACCTCTGGAACATGCCAGATGCTAGGCACTAGACTAGTTTCATGGTTCAGCAAAAAGCAAAACTCCATATCTACATCAACAGCTGAAGCAGAATATATAACAGTAGGCAGTTGTTGTGCACAAGTACTATGGATTAGACAACAGCTAAGGGATTATGGAATGGAGGAGAAGACAATTCCAATTATGTGTGACAACACAAGTGCCATATTCATTACTGAAAATCCAGTGTTGCACTCAAGAACAAAGCATATTGATGTAAGACATCATTTCATCAGAGATCATGTTGAGAAATGAGATGTTATTCTAAGATACATACCCACTCATGAAGATCAATTGGCTGACATCTTCACTAAACCACTCAGTCATGAAAGATTTAGCATGTTGAGAACTGAGTTGGGAATGATTGAAATTGACTAAGTACCAAAGAGCAGCTAACTGGAGTAATCAGCTAAGTGACTTCACCAGCTAATTAAACCTTTGCCATTACAGGAGATGTAGCAGGTAAGGCACTGGTACTCAACAAAGTTAACTTCACTGATTGTTAGGAACAATTAAATACAGCGGCTCAGTGAAAAAGTCACTACACCGGCTAAGTGAACAGCTAAGGCACTCTACCGAAATAAAGATTGGAGTCACCAGCAAATTAAAGTGTGAACCAAATCAGTATTTATACACGTGGAAAATCAAGAAGCTATGGAGGATTATACTGTGGAAGTTTACACACGTGGAGATCAATTTACAATCGTGGAGGTAGCCATAATATTTTTTTAATTACAAATGCCTCAATTCCCGGATCTATCATTACATACCTCAATCCACTCCCCCACTTCACTCGAATATCGGGATTCATATACATAAAATCACACCATTATGTCACAAAATTCCTTCATATTCAACCACGTTCACATTACCCAAATCATCCTATATAAACAACACTCAGAGGTTTTTCAGAAATCTTTACGCTCATCTGCAAATTATAAACCCTACTGTGTTTTATCTCTGAAAATTCGAAGCCTTCATTTCAAAATCTCAAATCCTCAAACAATGGCTTCATCCTCCTCAAATACTCAAACTGGATATGAGAAATCGATTGCTACTAAATCGTTCTTTCAAGAAGAACACTACTTAAAACTATAAGGAAATGACGAGGAAGCAAGACGATTGGAAGCTGGATGCAAACACCTACGATTATCCACTTTTCTGAATCCTTTTATCACCGAAATTTTCTATGAAAGTCTAATCTCATTCTGGAAGAATGCAAACTATATCTCTGGGCTCCCTGCAGAAGAAGGTGACGAGTGGGAGGAAGACAAGATTGTTGCATCTGTCAACGGCACAGAAGTGGTCATTACAACGAAAGTGATTCGCACACACCTTAAACTTTCAAATAAGGGTCAAGAAAAAGTGAGGTACCACAAAACTTGGATGATTTCTGGACAACAATCGCCAAAACGGCAAACCCAGGATCTAAGAAAGTCAATTGTCTTAGATCCGCTTTAAAGAAACCGTTCAGTGAGTTCAGTGCCCTAATTGGAAAGAGCATTGAAGGAAAGCTAGGGGCAAATAATGCCATGACAGAGGCCAGAATACGACTAATGGGAATCATCTACAATAATTTGGAGTTCAATTGGGCAACCTACTTCTTCCAGAGAATCAAAGAACAAATCCAGGGAGAGGCAACTGCTGGTAAAAAGGGACTAGCAGAAGGAAAGACGAAAAAAGGGATCTTCTGGGTGAAGAAATCCTATGGGATTCAATTACACTATCTTTTGCAATGTTTGAAGGTTCCTGTTGTACACCTACATAAGCTGCATGAATCCAAAACAATGTTTACCTATGCCAAACAGTCAAAGCAAGCAGGAGGAGGGAAAAGAAAGAAAAGCTAAACACACCCTTCTGGCCAAAGAAAGAAGCAAAAGGTTCAAAGAAATTTGGACAAGGAAAATTTTGGAAAGCTAATTGATGAAGCAGAAGCAGAAGATTCTGAAGATAAGGCAGAACAACAAGAAGAAGGTGAGGCAGAACAACCAGAAGAAGTAAGTGGCAGTGAGGATGAACAACCTCAAAATGAGGAGACTGTAGGAGACACTGGAGATGATGATGAAGAAAATCCAGAAGAACCGGCACAGTTGTCTGCAAATGATATTGATGATCGCATTGCAGCATATCTTGAATGGGAGGAAGGTGATTCCAGAAATCAGCTTCAAGAATCAGAACACATGCTTGCTGAGGAGCCCTGGTTTTTCAATTATCTTGGGATCACAACCCTGGTTGGTGTACTTGATGAGTCACCACTCTGGGATATGGTTGATGTAGCCAAGAAAAAGATGCCTCAGCCTTCTGACAAAGAAAGTGATGAATCAGCAGATGAAAGTGATCACCATGATAATGATGATGGTAATGATCACAATAATGATGATAGTATTGATCAAATAGGGGGCATTCTAAGTCCTGGTACTGATGTTGATGGAAATGCACCTAAAGACACTACTGATGGGGAAGACAAAGAGGATGAACAAACAGCTGATGCAATTGATGATAATATCCTCTTAAGCTATTTTCTACAGACACATGCATCAGAAAAGTCAACCCCACCAGCTAAGACAACTCCACAGCCACTATTTGTTGACATTCCGGCTGACCCTACAATATTGTTGGACATTGGATCAGCTGCTGCAACACCAGTCAAGGAAATTCCCAGCCCAGAGAAAGAGGGAATAGGAGACAATGCTACACCACAATTCACTTCTACTCAAGTACTTGAAGAAGTCGACACTGGTGCAGATGTTACTCAACATCAAGACATAAGACAACAAACAGTACATGAACCAACTGACATCCGACACAAACTCTCTCAGCCGGTCACTGGCATCTCCAATGAGACCTTTGAAAGATCTGCTGGCTGAAGAATTGGAGCAGCAAGCCATGTACCTCAGATCCATGACTTCAGCATTTAATGTTAAAAGTTACTCCATTGAACGAAAATTCCAAGCCATTGCTGAGTATATTGATGCACAGAATATTGTTGTGCAACGACAAGGAGATCTGATGAGACAGCTCAACATCAATATCACTAACAACGACATCATTAATTGCTAAAGAGATATTGATTATGCAACGACATTAATTGTGCAACGACATCATTGTATCTAAAGCTAAAGAGATATTGATTATGTATTGTCCTATATATCTTGAAAGAGTTTGGTGAATGGCTGAATCTCAGCATATATGTCTGGATGAGACATTTTGGACCCCTTGGATATTTGGTGGTATTGTCTTATTGAATGGGAGGGAAGGAAGCTTGGGACAATTAATGAGCCGTTGTACTCTTTTCTCTGAACTCGTATGCAGCATGTATTTAAAACACCATGTCTTTAGTATGGTTTGTCTGAATATGCCTAGCTATAACTAGAATTCAAGAGTATCCGTCCCGTAATATAAGTCTTTTTGGTTTTTTAATAATGTCCCAAAATATAAGTTCTTCTCACAAAATAATACAATATTAAATGCATTATTTTCTTTATCTAAAGGGGAAAACGGACTATTTAGATGAAAGAATCAACAAAAAAAAATTATGGCGGTTGGAGGCTTTAGTGTATAGAGCAAATAGTTAATTTTAAATTTTTTTTTTTATAGCAAAAGAATGTAAATTAGATTATTGTTGTTCCTGGTGTTCTCACAGGGGGATTTTTATTTTTTTTTATTTTTTTACAACATGAAAAGATTAATGGTATATTTAGGCACTAGAGAGAAAATTTACAGGATGGAGGAAGCACGAAAAAAAATATTGAATTAGAAATCAGAAAATCATGAAAATCGATCAGACAAATGAAACTAAGGGAGATGTAGAGTTTAATATTTTATCTTATCGCTTTTTTCTGTTTATAAAACTTGAGGGACTTGGTGCAACAGGAGGACTGACTGGATATTGGGTTAATTACAATGAGATCGAAACAGATGGAGATAGATTTGAGGTCCATAGTTGCTGCTCCTTTTCTTCTTGTATGATCTAAATAAGATCCTTTTATGTTTAACACTTAATACTTTTTTATCTTATATCTTATCTAGTCCTCCTCAAGACAAATTTTATAATACAATCAGTTGTAGAGAGAGTTGTACTGCCGACACGCTTTACAACCATTCATTTCTATCTCTCACACACGATAAAAGTGTATTATGTGAAAGAGAGTAAAAATGAGAGGCTATAATATATGCCACTTGGTATAACCTTCTTACAACCGTTGCACCATAAAGTCTCTCCCTTCTCAATTGCTTAAAATTTCTTCTTTCATTCACAAGTCACAACCATAAATAGCTACTTGCTGTGATATAAAAGCGAGTTTTACTTGATAGATATGTTAATACGGTTTATCCATAGATCTAGAACATCATGATAATCACTACTACAAGAAAACTTGTTTACAGGGACGAACTTTAAAGGGACGACATTGTCGTCCTTGGAAAAATCTTTTTGGAGGATTTTTTGGAGGGAAACTTTAAAGGAACGACAATGTCGACCCAATAAATTAAATATCAAACCCACCATGCCAGCTTGGAATTCCACGTGGGCAGACCTATTTAAAGAGACGACATTGTCGTCCCATTAAACCATTTCCAGAAAATAATATCATGATATGAAAAAATATATTAGATTTTTTGTTTTTAGGGACGACATTGTCGTCCCTTTAAAGGAAATAATTTTTTTCCAGAAATGAATATGTGATACGAAACAATAATAAATTTCTTGGGTTTTTAGGGACGACATTTGTCGTCCCAATAAAGGAAAGTAAATGTTTTTTTAACATAAGACGTTGTGTTAATAAATAAGATTCACTTTTTTATAAAAGTTTTCATTTGAAGGGACGACTATGTCGTCCCTTTAAATAAAAACAATTTTTCTAATAAACATATTCTAATAAGCATTGCGTTAAAATATAAAATACATTATTTTTTATAATAATTCATTTATCAAATGATAATATACAGGTGATTCTGATAGTACTCCCTACTATAGATTCTCAGTTCCTTATCGAGCGATTGATTTGAATCTCGGGGTTCGTTAACGAGCGATTGAACTCAATCCCGAGATTCGTTATCGATTAAGTGATTTCAAATCGATATCTTTCTTTACAGATCATTCTGATAGTACTCTCTACTATAATCCGTCAGTTCGTTATCGAGCGATTGATTTGAATCTCAGGGTTCGTTAACGAGCAATTGATCTCAATCCCGAGATCCGATATCGATTAACGAGCGTTGTATATATTTCAATTCAATACGTTCACATTTTCCTTTTCCTTATCTTAACTGCCAACGATATATGTTGTGTTTAGAGGAGGCTGGAGGATTGGCGTACTATGATTGCACCAGGTCGACCGATGACTTTTGAAGACGAGGAGGCAATCTTTCAGGGCGCCTTAGGAACTAGGCGAGATTATTTGATTGGCCTTGGCCCTACGCAATCTTCCACCATATCCAATTCATCACAATCGGCCCAGTCTTCAGCATCGTCATCTTCTTACCACCAAGGATGCAATATGCAGATTGAAGAACTTAAAAAGTTTCATGATCAGTTGGTGAAGTTAACCAAAAAACAAGAGAAGAGAAACAAAAAACAAGGGGCTTTTCTCAAATTGTTGCCGATTAATCTTAAGGCTAAAGAACCGGATATGCAAATAGAGGTTAGCTCATCATCTTCCGATGAAGATGAAGACGATTCTGAAGATGATTCTCAAGTTGATATTGACGATGATGCGTAGACATTGTAGAGGAAACTATTCTTACTTTTGGAAACATTGCACAACTTTGTATTTTACGTAACATTTTTTGTTTATGCATTTTTTTTGTTATGAATCCCCGTTTATAAACACATCTGTTATTGATTTTGGAAAAAAAAACAGGATTTGATTGATTTAATAGCATGGGAGGCCATGCAAAAAAAAAAAAATATTTAAAGGGACAACATGTCGTCCCTTTAAATGTATATCTGGAAATTTTATAAAATTATTTTTTACCAAAATATATTTGAAGGGACGACAAATGTCGTCCCTTTAAATGTTTTATATAAAAAAAATTGATTTTTCATATTAAATTTTATTATGAAAATTAAATGTATAATCTTTTAAGGGACATTGTCGTCCCAAATTTTTTTCTATAAAAATAAATAAATTTTTTTCGTATTAACTTTTATTATGAAAATTTAATATATAATCTTTTAAGGGACGACATTGTCGTCCCAAAACACATTAAAAAAATAAAATTTTCCCCTGATAATAATTTTTTTGGAAATTAAATGAATCATGTTTATAGGGACGACAATGTCGTCCCTTCAAATAATGTCATGTCAGCACGTTGAATTTTCTTAGAAAATTCCGTGCCACGTCAGCATTCTTTTAAAGGAACGATTTTATCGTCTCTTCAAATATGTCAGTTGTTTAAAGGGACAAAGCGTAAGTGACGGCTTTATAGAGACGATGTGTCGTCCCTTTAAACAATTATTGGGACGACAATGACTTTAAAGGGACGACAAAATGTCGTCCCTTCTAACCTGTTTTCTTGTTGTGACATTATAAACGGTAAGGTGGGTTGACGGTGTAACGCAAATTTCGTGTTAATCCCTGAAAATAAACAAAGAAACACAAAATTGTAACAAATGAAATTTTTATTAATTTATGAAATAAAAAGCGGGTTACAATCTCTTGAATCCTTTGATTCTCTCTATTGGCAATTAATTGTCTTCCGGATATAGCGGAAGGACTTTGAATTTAGAGTTGGTTTTTGATCTCCCGGATATTGCGGAAGAGCTTTGGATTTGCGATCTCCCGGATGTGGCGGAAGAGCTTTGAAGTTTGTGATCTTTCGGAAATGGCGGAAGAGTTTGGGGATTTGTGGCCTTCTGGATGTAGCGGAAGGGCTTTGAGTTTATGACCTCCCGAATATGGCGGAAGAAATTTGGAATTGAAGACTCCGGATATCGCGGAAGGCTCTAAAGTTGATGAAGACTTGAAGGGATTTCGTGTTACCTTCGATCTCCTCATGGAAGAAACTTCGACTTTGTGAGGATCTTCAAGCGTTGGAGTTGCTTTTCGGTCTTCTTTGCTTCTTGAAGAACTTTGAAGATCTTCGAGTGTTGCTAGGCCTTCTTGAAGAACTTGAAGGGTTGTTTGAAGATGTTCGAGTGTTGTTGATGAATGCTTGAACCTTCTGGCTCTGGGATTTCTATCAACTCTTCAATGTCTTCTGTGTTTCTGCAAATGACCAAGGCCTCTCTTATTTATAGTGCTGGATGAGTGCATTGGAAGTAATTCGCATTTAATGCTTTCACACTCATTTAATGTGTTCACACTCTGATTGATTCTCATAATATCCGCATTTAATGCGTCCAGACTCTCCTGATTGGCTCTAGCAATTTATACACAATCTCCGCATTTATTATAAATCAATAAAATCTCCTAATTAATTGATTTTAAGAGATTTTTATGATTTATTGATTTTTACATTATCTACCAATATTTAATGTTGGAAATAATATAAAAATACCTAGATTTTATGGCATGTGTAGTATGTGACAAATATATCACATATATATTTCATATATCTACATAGCCATTTAATTATAAATAATTAAATCTCTAAATTTCTAAGAGATTTTAATTAATCATTTATTTTTTACATTATTCCTTAACAAATTAAATAGGAAATAATATAAAATAAATTTTATTTAGGACAAATATATTATGTGACATTTTTGACATACCACATAATTTTTCGTTTCTACAAATGCCCCCTCGAGACTTGTTGTCCCGGTAAAATCTTACCATAGCGACGAGTCTCGACTTTATAACCCCATTTTTTTTTTTTTTTTTTTTTTTTTTTTTTTTTTTGAGGTAGCACACCTTTTTTGTTGTCCCTGTTTTTTTTTTTTTTTTTTTTTTTTTTTTTTTTGCCTACGTGGGCAAACTAAAAGAAAAGGAAACCAAGCCTTTTATTTAAGTCGGCTGCGCCTTTCTTTTCTTTTCTTTTTTTTTTTCTTAAAACCAATCACAATTAGGCAAATTTTGTCCCACATTGCTAAGAAGAGACTTGATTCTTTCCATCTTCTCATATATAAAGAAACATTCACCTCTCTTTCAACCACACCAATTCTTCTTCAACCCAAAGGAGTCAAGGAAACTTAGAGTTTCAGGCATTCCTCTTCTTTAGTTGGCTAACTGGCCATGTCGACTGCTGATTGGAAGTCGATTGACTTTCGTCTTTCTCGTCGGCAGTTGACTAAAAGTCAAATACTTTTTTTTTTTGGTTTAATTATTTTTCCTTGCATTGCAGGGTAACTGGAGGCCGTTGAGTGGGCGTGAGTGGGATACAAGCAGCTGGTTGAGAGCGCGAGTGGGGTACTTTGTGACACCACCCTGCGTTGAAGATCTAGAGAGATTCAGCCGGTCGAGGACGCGAGTGGGGTAGTTGGTTGCTCCACCCTGCGTAGCACACCCAGGCAGTCAGAGACGCGAGTGGGGTACTTAGTGACACCACCCTGCGTTGAAGATCCAGAGAGATTCAGCCGGTCGAGGACGCGAGTGGGGTAGTTGGTTGCTCCACCCTGCGTAGCACACCCAGGCAGTCAGAGACGCGAGTGGGGTACTTAGTGACACCACCTGCGTTGAAGATCCGAGAGAGTTCACCCGGTCGAGGACGCGAGTGGGGTAGTTGGTTGCTCCACCTGCGTGAGCACACCCAGCGATCGAGACGCGAGTGGGGTACTTAGTGACACCACCATGCGTAGCACATCCGGAGACGCGAGGTTCAAGACGCGAGTGGGGTAGTTAGTGACACCACCCTGCGTAACAGATCCAGTCATCCAGCTAGTCAAGGACGCGAGTGAGGTACTTTGTGACACCACCCTGCGTTGAAGATCCAGACATTCAGATGGCAATATTCGAGGAGATTACGCGAGACGGAGAGAGATATCTCGTTGTGCTTCATCATGCTCATGCCGCTTATAGAGGACCCGGGATCAAGCTCCGGATATGTCCTTCTATCGCGTTTGATGTTCCGCCTTCCCACGATATCACAGCATCACCGCTTTCTACCGAGCATAGACTTTCACGGGGTGAATCAGTCCATAAGTTGATTTAATTTCTTCTATACACACTCAGAGCCCTCGCCAACACACCTTTGTGACTCTTGGGCGACGCATCATTAATGGGGAGGTACAGTGGGGTCCTCAACATACGACACAAGGAGCCTTTGGATATGTTGAACGCATCGGGAGTGGCTTGAGGATGTTCTTTCCCGCAGTGGTGAGGCGCTTAAGAAGAGTCTCATGTTTGACGCTTTATATGCATCCTTGTTCACCTACACTCGGAATAAGAACGTTGTTCGTGCCTTCTGCGAAGCTTGGTGCCCGGAGACCAACACTTTGCATGCGATCTTTGGGAAGTGTCCATCTCATTGATGGACTTGTGGAAGATTGGTCTCCCTATCGCTGGAGGTTGTTATGAGGAGATCATCCCAAGCTTACAGGAGCTAACAGGACCCAATGCTCGTCCTTTGAGGACTCTCCCTAAGAGTTGTCAATACTTGTTTGCAGCTTTTCTCCGTTGCTTGGGTGGCGAGTATGACATATACAACCCTCAACTTCCCGTTGTTGCATGGATTAATTTCTGGTGTCGCCTGCCTTTGAAGCATCCCAAGCCTACTACGACGTCAAGAAAAGGAGTGAACTGCCAAGTAAGACATATAATCCGGATGGAGTCATTCCGGACAAGCCACGACCAAGGTCACCCCAAGATGAAACTCCCTTTCTCGATCTTGGAGTAGACGAGGAGATAAAAGACGATACCTACTTGGCGGCTCTTGTTGCATGTTGGCTATGTTTGTTTGTCCTTCCAACCAGTGGCTCCTTCATCAGACCTTCCACATTCAAAATGGCGAGCCTGATTGCTTCTGGAATGAGGTTTATCCCTGCGCCCCGTCTTTGGTTAATGTATACCGAGGTTTAGGTGAGATTGTTCATTCGCCGACCCGAAGCAGCGGATGCTTTTCTTCCATGGCATTATGTGTTCGGATGGATGGCCCGATATTTTGACACTCACCATAGAGTGTCGTCTCGTTTGGATGGTCCTTTTATGACCCGTTACTCAGGAGAAGGAGGATCGAAGGCTTTTGATGACTATGCCGCTAGGGAGCTCATCCATAGAGGTCGTGACATTGATTGAGCGCGAGCGACCGCCGCTAGTAGGAGCCGCACGGAGATCAAAGAGAATGATGGGAAACTATATCTCGAGAGAAGACATTTTTTCTTCTTTGCCCGCTTTCGAGCTTTATGGTGTTGCATCGAATGGTGCATGTTGGGTCGAGCCATACAGTCCTTGTAGGTTTGCACGTCAATTTGGGTTTTACCAGACCATTCCAAAGGAACTTGCGGCCGACCTTCGATCCACCCACATACAGTCAGCTAGCATTCTGTGGAGAAAATTCATCGATCTTCAGAGTTGTTCCAAGCTAGCATTTCCATCCTGCTTAAGCGAAACGAACAGCCATGTTTCTTCTGATTTTCGAGCGTGGTGGCTGAAAGTGCATGGTACATATTTGATTGATGGAAGGGCTTCGTTCTTGGAGACGACGGCAAGAAAGAAGAAATCCGTTCCTCAAGCTAAAGAAAATCCAACCAAGCCTTCTCGTCCTTTGAAAGCATCTCCCTATGCGGCTCCCCGTCTTGCCTCCAAGGTAGTTACAAAGTCGAGAGACGTGTACTACATCGAGAGATAAAAGGCGCCATGACATCGCCTTGGGCACTAGAGGGAGTTCTTCACATAGTGATAGGAACTGAAGCGCCGAGAAGAAGGGGACCAACCAGAGAAAAGTCCGAACGACGGGTAATCCTTCTTGAAGCTCATTCGTTTCATTATTATTACCTCTATTTTACTTTGTATCCTCGTTTTGCGGTTGGTCAACCCGGATGCTCACCCGGATGATGGAGTAGAGCGCGGCGAGAATTCTACCAATGGTCCCATTGCTTTCGCCTTGGCACTCAGGAGACTAGGAAGAATCCTTACTTTCCGTGATGGATGGAGAAAATGAAGTCTCGCCGCCCGACTCCTCTACCCCTTCAAGGGACTTCGCCCAGAACTTGACAATAGTGTGGAGAACGTGTGTGCTATGACTCCATCATCGAACCACACTACTGCTAAGGTTACATCGAGCAAAGAGCCTCTTAAAGGTGCACGGCCGGCGACACCTCTTGCTCATCCGCATCTATTGCCCGTGGAAGTTTCATAATTTAACTCCGGACGTATCATCGATGATTGCTATCAACATCGACCAACATGCTCTGGACTAGACTCAAAACCAAGATCTCCAATTGTCTTCTAGAGGAATTGGCCTAAAAAAAGGACGATGTTTACAAGATATTTGACGAGATGAAACGCCATAGTAGGACGGACATTTCTGGTTTGGAAACTCTCTTAGGTGCCTTCTTTGAAAACACATCGCATCACAAAGGCATTTCTGGAAGGACATTGCGGGGAGGCTCACCGTATCTTTGTATGAAGCAAAGCATTCTATCCTTTCAAAACAACTTGATGAATTTAAGGCATCCGAGGCAAATCATATGAAAGGGATCGAATCATCGAAGTCAAGTCTCGCAGAGCTCGTGTCCAGAAGGAAGAATTTGGAGAAGAAAGTTGAGGCATTGAAGAAAGAAGAAGCTGAAGTGTCCTTGTTACTTGCGAGCCGTGAAGAGGAGTGGAAAAGTATGACAATTCGTGCATCTGAATTGCACAATGGCCTAAATGAGCTCGAGAGTGCACCTCGGTTGCAACCTGGGGAACATGAAGCTTTAGAGAAGATGACAGAGCTGCTTGAGCTTGCCCGCCAAGAGTTGTTGGACTATAATCTTGTTTAGTTAATTAGTTGTTCCTTCCTCAAAACATTTCTTTTCTTCCGTTCTTTTCGCTTGCTTTTTGTCTTGAGATGTAATAAAATTTTAATTGATATGAATCAAATAAAACTCTATTATTCCCTTAACGTCTTGCGACTTGTTTCTTTCTTTTCCTTGTATGAGGACCCTTTTTGTATGATGAATCTCCATACTTTTTTGTATGATATGACTGAACTCGGAGTTCACTTTTTTTTTCCTCTTTATGTTTATGAATGGATTTTTTTTTGGGTATGACTGAACTTGGAGTAACTTCCCAAGCTGCCTACGTATCCCAGAGAATGCTCTAGGAATCAAGTCAAACGTAGTTCATATTATTTTTTTTTACCCTTTTTTTTTTATTTTAGGACAGGATTATCACAGTTTAGGCTCGTGCTGAGGAGCATTTCTAGAGTTATGCATAGAACTTCTTGAGAAATTTACCGTTGATTGGGCCAAGCTTGACACCATCTTCATCCACCAACTTGTAGGCACCATTGGTGTAGACCTCGCGAACAACATAAGGACCGTCCCACTTTGATGTAAACTTGTTTTTGGACTTGTGTGTCATGATGATAGGTCTTCTCACCGCAAGCACTGTATCACCGACTTGGAAGGATCTTGGGCGGACTTTTTTGTTGAATGCCTTTGACAACCGGGCTTGGTAGCATTCAAGATTTTGTTTGAGCCTGAAGCCGTTTCGCCCAATGCTTCCAACTCTTCAAGGCGAAGGCGGGCATTTTCTTCGTCAGTTAAGCCTTCTTGGATAGCGATCCTCAGTGAGGGTATTTGCCGCTCAAGAGGTAGCACGGCTTCTACACCGTACACAAGCGAATATGGAGTGGCTTGAGTCGGAGTCCGAAAGGTTGTGCGATAGGCCCACAAAGCTTCACCCATTCGTTCGTGCTAGTCTTTCTTGTGTCTTGCCACGACCTTCTTCAAGAAGTTGCATAACGTCTTATTGAAAGCTTCGGCAAGTCCGTTGGCCGGCGCATTGTACATGGACGACTTGTGCTGCTTGAAGTTGAAGCGCGCCACACAACTTATCCACCAAGCTATTCACGAACGGTTTCCCATTATCCGTGATGATGTAGCGTGGAACTCCATAGCGATAGATGATGTTTACTCGAATGAAGCGGACTACATCCTCTTTCTTTACCTGGCGTAGTGCAACAGCCTCAGCCCATTTTGAGAAGTAATCAGTGGCCGCCAAGATGTAGAGATGTTGGCCCGATGATTTCGGCAGCGGACCAACCACGTCCATTCCCCAAGCGTCAAAAGGCCATGCCGCTACAGTTGGATGCAACGGCTCAGGAGGCTGATGTATGAGGTTGGCATGGAATTGACATGCTTCACATTTTCGAGCGTAATCCATGCAATCTTTCACCATGGTTGTCCAATAATATCCCATCCTTTTGATGCGGAAGTGGAGCTTCGGACCAGATTGATGGGCGCCACAAATCCCAGAGTGAGCCTCCTCTATAGCGTGATGAGCTTCATCTTCTCCGAGGCAACGGAGAAATACTCCTTCAAATGAGCGGCGATACAATGTGTCATAGTGAAGGAAGAAGCGTGGAGCCCGACGTCTTATGTCGACTTTCTTCTTCTGATCGTCAGGGAGTCTCCCGTGTTTTAAGTACTCCACTAATTGATGGCGCCAATCTTCTTGATCTATCTCATAAACACACACAGCATGACTATCATTATCATCTTCCTCCTCTTCTTCAAAGTATGGAGGAACCACCCATTGCTCGCAGACGGGACTTGCATCTTCTCATCACCGATTGCTAGTGTCATTTGCTAAATTTGCTAGAGCATCCGCTGCTTATTTTCTTTTCGGGACATGCTCAATTGTGACGTCTCCAAGGTAAGCAATGATTTTCCTTGCATAATTGCAATATGGGATTAACTCGGCTTTTTACATCGTGAGACCCCTTCAAGCCGGGTTGATGATCAACCGAGAGTCTCCATAGATCTTTGATCAGATTGCTTCATATCCATCGCCATCTCAAGCCCTAAGATCAAGGCTTGGTATTTCGCCACATTGTTGGAGCAACATTCCACCAATTTGAAAGAGTACGGCAAGACTTCTCCTCCGGGAAACAAAGACGACTCCGGCACCGGCTCCATCTCGTCGTGCAGCCCCATCAAAGTACATTCTCCATGGTGGAAGGACTTCAATCACCATGACGTCCTCGTCGGGCAGATCGTCCGAGAGTTCCCACTCTGCCGGGATAGGGTGATCAGCCAAGAAGTCTGCGAGCACTTGCCCTTGATGACCCTTTTGAGACACGTAAACAATTTCGAATTCTGTGAAGTTGGAGATACCACCTTGCCGGTCTGGTCGGACAATACAAAGCTTGGACATGACGAACTTCAGAGGATTTGCTTTTGACACCAAATGTATAGTGTGAGCTTGAAAATAATGCTTAAGCTTCTGGATGACGAATATGAGTGACAAGCAGAGCTTCTCAATTGGAGAGTTTTTCAGCTCATGTGGAGTCATTGTTTCGCTCAAATAGTATAATGCATTTTCTTTGCCCTTGTCGTTCTCCCGAGCAAGCAAGTGCACCTGATCGATCTTCTTATTTGTGATGTAAAGGATTAGAGGTTTACCTTTAACAGGGGCTGCCAAGACCGGAGCATTCGTCAAGTACATTTTAATGTTTTCAAACGCCATTTTGCACGAGTTATCCCATTCAAACGGAACTCCCTTCCTCATCAGATGGCTGAAAGGTTGGCATCTTCCGGCGAGGTTTGATATAAACCTTCGTATATAGGCCAGTTTACCTTGCAAGCTTCTGAGTTCACGCAGGCTACGAGGCTCAGGCATCTTCATGATGGCTTCTACTTTGGACTGGTCAATTTCTATTCCTCGATGTCGGACGATGAAGCCGAGGAATTTTCCCGAGGTGACTCCAAATGCGCACTTTAGAGGATTCATCTTCAATTGGAATCTTCTAAGTCTATTAAAGACTAATCTCAAATCATTCAAGTGGTCAACCTTCTTCTTTGACTTTACAACCAAGTCGTCAACATAGCACTCAACATGTTGGTGTAGCATGTCATCAAAGATCCTCTGCATCGCACGTTGGTAAGTTGCCCCCGCATTCTTCAGACCAAAAGGCATCACTTTGTAACAGTATATTCCCTTAGGAGTTCGAAATGTAGTGAATTCTTCATCTTCAGGAGCCATTCGAATTTGGTTATACCCAGACGATCCGTCCATGAAGGAAAGAACTTCATGCCATGTGGTTGCGTCTACCATCAGCTCCGTGATTGGCAAGGGAAAATCATCCTTTGGGCACGCATTGTTTATGTCCCGGAAATCTACACATACACGAATCTGACCATTCTTCTTTCTCACGGGGACGATGCTCGAGATCCATGTTGGATACTTAACCTCACGGATGAAGCCTGCTTCAATGAGCTTGTTGACTTCTGCCTCTATGAGTGGGATAAGATCCGGCCTAAATCTTCTTTGAGCCTGCTTGACAGGGCGTGATCCTTTCTTTACGGCCAAGCGATGGACAAAGCAACCTTTGGATCAAGCCGGGCATCTCTTTGTAAGTCCAAGCGAATATATCCTTGTATTCTTGGAGGATTTCGCGGTATTTCTCTTCTTCTTCTGGAGACAAAAGAGCACTTACGAAAGTTGGTCGTGGCTCTTCTTTAGTGCCGAGGTTGATTTCCTTCAACTCATCTACTGTGGATTTGACCCCTTCTTCTAATTCCGGGGTGCTTTTCGCATCTTCTTCAACCTCATCATTTTCCAATGTGATATGATAGACGAAAGCATGTTCTCTCACTTCATCAAGTTCCATGACTTCTTCTGATCCTATTTTAGTCTTGGTGGGGTAAGGTTCTTCACCGGCGGAGATAACATACGAGGACCCAACGCTTTCTTCAGCTCATTTTCTTGACATGTCGGATGCACATGCTCCACATTGTACGTGGCATCAGTTTTAGTGTACACTACCGTGCGCACCTTAGCTTTCATTACGTTTCCACAGTGTATGTCAAGACCTGTGTGACGCTTCATTCTGGACGGGACCAGACTCTTGATTTCTTTAGAGTCGATGTTTGTAATATCCTTCCCCAAAGCATCCTTATGTGCTGATCGTCTTCGCTTCTTGCCGACTTTTGGTCCTGACAGATTCTTGGTCGTGACAGAAAGCCTTTCGAAGACTGAGACGCGTTCTTTCTTTGGTTGTAACCTCTCAAACACCGATGGCCTTGGAGGTAGAGGTTCGGAATGTTCGTTGGAGATGATTCATCTTCAACCCCGATGTAGTTATTGCTTGCCTTCCTTATTGCAATGCGGACGGGTGGTGAAGGATTATATCCAGGCCGTCCGGGACCCAATAAAGGAACTTTTGCTTTCGTGGCCTTATGTGCTTCTTTGATTCTTTGCTTTTTGCCCCATTTTTAGAGCAGGGCTTCGGGATCCGTTTGCTGCCTTTGCGAGGAGTTTGTAAGCAATAGGATCAAAACCTTCCCTTCTTGTGGCTGGCACTGTTCCATGTTCTATAACCGGGCCTTCTTTAGGACGGGTAAACCCCTGCAGAGGAGCATCCATCTTCACGGCATTGATCTTGGGAAGTGGCGGTGGTCGATCCACTCAACGCTTTGGATTTTTGAGGTGGGTAAATGTCTTCACATTCCTTTGAGGCATGGGAGGTCTTGATGACTTTATCTCTTCATGCTTGCTAACCTCTCTCTTATCTTCAGATGGGATGGCCTTCTCCTCATCATCTTTTTCTCGTGATCTGGAAACGCCTACTATCTTCAAAGGAGCCGGCTTCAGGTAGAATTTTGCATCTGCAAAGTGAGTTTCGGCTTCAGTGAAAGGTTTTTCATCCGCAATGACCTTTCTTACCACGCCATTGCGCCGATACTTAAAGCATTGATGAAGGGTTGAAGGGACGACTCCATTCTCGTGTAACCACGGCCTCCCTAACAACATGTTGTAGGACGTTCTGGCGTCAATCACATGGAACAATGCGCTTGAAGATAGCTCATCAATCAAGATGTCAAGTCGGATCACACCAATGGCTCTCTGCCCCCCTTGGTTGAATCCGTGGATCATAAGGCGACTGTCGGAGAGTTCATCCATAGAGACACCCAATTCTTTCATCACCCGGAGCGCGGTATGTTGACAAACCGATCCTCCATCTAGTAACACACGGTTAACTTTTTTGCTCGCGTGTATATCTTGTGACAAATAATGGACGGTTATGAGGCGCCGATCCGAGAAGCATGTCGTCATCTCGTGAAGGTGATCTCTCAATCGTGCAAGCGAGCCAGTATTGTTTGAAGGCTCTTCCTCGGTCAGTGAGTCTTCACTTTCCTTTGCAACGTCCCTTTCCTCTGCGTGGATAGCATAGCACGAAACAACTTCATCCTCTAAGTTTTCTTCAGTCGCCCCAACCTCGACGACTCTCTTAGGCATGTACTCCAATAAGGTGATTGGAGTGCGAGGGCTTTGTACTCAACCTCTTTGGTGAATATGCTCTTCACTTTCTTGTTTATTTTCCTTTGTTTCCTTTTCAACTTTCTTGCCTTTCGGCCTCTCTTTGGATTGGAAGACTTGGTATAATTCATCTTCGGTTCTGTTGGCTTGAAGTAGGGTGACTTCCTTTGCTTTTTCTTATGGGTCACCAGAATCCATCCATCATCATCTTGTTTGGTGGAATTTGTGGTTCTCTTCTCTTCCGCATCGGCTCCTGTTTGTTTGCGAGACGTCCCGGACTCTTTCCTAGCCATGGGCAGAGAATCACTGAATTTGATCTCAACGGGGCCGAGTGATCCAAATTGGATAGTCATGAAATGACCATTCGTCGGTTCTGCTATGGTGATTTGATTTGTGCTTGCTTTCTCTTCTTCAAGCACAATCTTTCCTTCCTCAGCCAGACGCATAACCTTGTCCTTGAAGACAAAGCATTTTTTGATGGGATGACCAGATAATCGGTGATATTTGCAATAGTTGCCTTCATGAGCTCTCGCTGCATCTCCTGGTCGCTTTGTTTCTGGAAGATCGATGAGCTTTAATTTCAACAGTTCATCAAAAATTGCAGGTACGTCAGAATCGAAGAATGGATACGTCCTTTGTTGCCTCTCGTTCAAGGTAGGCCTACACCTTTCACCTTGTCGTGGTTCAACCTTCCTCCACTCGGGCTGGATTGGCGTCGGGTTGTTAACTTTTACAGGAGCTACAGTGGTGGCGTTCGACTCCTTCTTCTCCATTTTGGGAGAAGCTTTCACAGACTTCTTAATTTCTTGTTTTTCCTTCCCCTTTCTTGGATCTTGAACGGGGGCCTGACCTCCATTGGCGTCAATGCTTAATTCCATATCATGAGCCCGAGTGGCTAACTCCTCAAACGATCTCGGCAGAATCCCTTTAAGGATGTACTGCAGTCCCCAGTGCATGCCTTGGATGCACATCTCAATAGCGGAGGCTTCAGAGAGTTGATCCTTGCAGTTGAGGCTAAGGCTTCTCCATCTATTAATATAATCAACTACTTTCTCCTCTTTCCATTGGCGGGAGTTGGTCAACTCTACCATGCTCACGGTTCTACGAGTGCTGTAGAAGCGATTCAAAAAGATCTGCTCCAATTGCTCCCAACTGTCTAAAGAGGAAGGGGCGAGATCGGTGTACCAATCAAAGGCATTTCCTTTGAGGGAACACACGAATTGTTTCACCAAGTGATCTCCATATGTTCCAGCATTATTGCAAGTTTCCATGAAATGGGCGATGTGTTGCTTCGGGTTGCCCTTTCCATCAAATTGCTGGAAATTTGGTGGTTGATAACCGGCCGGCATTTTCAAATCATCAATTCTTTTGGTGTATGGCTTGATATAAGTCTGAGACGACTTCATGGATCCTCCGACTTTGTCATTGATCGTCCCCATGATGAACTCCTGCAGTTGGCTGATAGGAATGGTCCCATAGGGGGAGATCTTCAGATTGCTCGCCAAGGTAAAGGACTTGGAGGCTTCATGATCCTTGAAAGAGTTTTCTGGGGAAACTTTTGAGTTGTTCGCCATATGCAAAGACTTGAAGGCTTCTTGGTGTTTGGAAGTGACATCATGTTCGTCCTCTTCATCATGCACCACTTCTTTTGACTTGCTCGCTTCCCCAACAGAATCGATCTTGCTGGAGAGCTCTGAAATTTGCATGTCTTGAGTCTGAACATGCGACGTGAGGGCCTCAATGGCCTTCGTGAGGCTAGCAATATGCTCCTCAAGAGTTGAGGAATTCGTCATCATTACGTCAGCAGCCATTGGTGATGTGGGTCTATCAGAAGCTTCGTGCGGGAAAAGGAGGTTGATGCCCAACTCCTTTGACATGCTCCGAGTGATGGGTCCAGAAAGTTGTCCTTGAGATGAGGAAACAGCCTTAGCAGTAGTCTCCTTCGTAGTAGCACCTTTCAAAGCCACAGTCTTAGCAGCAGCAGCCTTCGGAGCGGTAGAAGCAACCTTTGGTGCCATTTGTTCTTGATTTCATTAAAAAAGGAGAGATGAAAGGAGAAATTGTCCCACCAGGTGTGCCAGAAATTTGTAACACAAATTTCGTGTTAATCCCTGAAAATAAACAAAGAAACACAAAATTGTAACAAATGAAATTTTTATTAATTTATGAAATAAAAAGCGGGTTACAATCTCTTGAATCCTTTGATTCTCCCTATTGGCAATTAATTGTCTTCCGGATATAGCGGAAGGACTTTGAATTTAGAGTTGGTTTTTGATCTCCCGGATATTGCGGAAGAGCTTTGGATTTGCGATCTCCCGGATGTGGCGGAAGAGCTTTGAAGTTTGTGATCTTTCGGAAATGGCGGAAGAGTTTGGGGATTTGTGGCCTTCCGGATGTAGCGGAAGGGCTTTGAGTTTATGACCTCCCGAATATGGCGGAAGAAATTTGGAATTGAAGACTCCGGATATCGCGGAAGGCTCCAAAGTTGATGAAGACTTGAAGGGATTTCGTGTTACCTTCGATCTCCTTATGGAAGAAACTTCGACTTTGTGAGGATCTTCAAGCGTTGGAGTTGCTTTTCGGTCTTCTTTGCTTCTTGAAGAACTTTGAAGATCTTCGAGTGTTGCTAGGCCTTCTTGAAGAACTTGAAGGGTTGTTTGAAGATGTTCGAGTGTTGTTGATGAATGCTTGAACCTTCTGGCTCTGGGATTTCTATCAACTCTTCAATGTATGTTCGTGTTTCGTGTTTACGCAAATGACCAAGGCCTCTCTTATTTATAGTGCTGGATGAGTGCATTGGAAGTAATTCGTATTTAATGCTTTCACACTCATTTAATGTGTTCACACTCTGATTGATTCCCATAATATCCGCATTTAATGCGTCCAGACTCTCCTGATTGGGTCTAGCAATTTATACACAATCTCCGCATTTATTATAAATCAATAAAATCTCCTAATTAATTGATTTTAAGAGATTTTTATGATTTATTGATTTTTACATTATCTACCAATATTTAATGTTGGAAATAATATAAAAATACCTAGATTTTATGGCATGTGTAGTATGTGACAAATATGTCACATATATATTTCATATATCTACATGGCCATTTAATTATAAATAATTAAATCTCTAAATTTCTAAGAGATTTTAATTAATCATTTATTTTTTACATTATTCCTTAACAAATTAAATAGGAAATAATATAAAATAAATTTTATTTAGGACAAATATATTATGTGACATTTTTTACATACCACATAATTTTTCGTTTTACAGACGGGTAAGGTAGGGTAGGGGTGGGGTGTTGGATAGGGTAGGATGAGTGGTGGGTAATGTAGGGTGATGGTGGTGGGTAAGGTAGGGTAGGGGTGGGTAAGGTAGGGTAGGGGTGGTCACTACAACAAAATGTCGTCCCTTCTAACATGTTTTCTTGTAGACTCCGGCACCTTGGTTGTTTTTAATGAACAGAAGCTATTGAAAAGCAATGGCAGTGTCACTGACGTTGGTGTTCAAAAAACGAACTTCAGTGCCACCGACATTTACGTTATAAAAGTGTCACAACTTAGAAACGTCAGCCACTGACTTTCGTTTTTGAATAGCAACGTCAGTGCCACTGACGTTTTATTCATCAGAAAAAATAATCAAAAAAATGTATGACAAAAGTAAAAAGGGCGTACCGATAGACCCCTGTATATTTCCTTTTAAAAATTCCTTTTCTTTTTAAGTTTCTGCAGTGACATGTCCACCCACCTTTATAACATACATCCGTCTCATGTGTCCACATATTTCTAGCTTCTATCTTTCATATACACATTTATTTTATGAATGATGGTAAAATTGTATGGACACGATGCATAGTATTTTATTTTATTTCTTTAGTATAAACGATGCATACTATTTAAAAGATTCGGATCCTCGGCTTTTGCAGTCCGGCTTCTCCCCTGTTTTGGGGACGTGGCCGGATCACAGCCGTCTGTTCACGAGCTGAAGAGGAAGCACATCACATTTGCGTGGCCACTGTTCGGCCACGTGAGCAAAAGCTGGGGAGAAACTGGGTTCCCAAAGCTGGTGATCCAGTTTGCTATTTAAAAGCCAAAATACAATGTCGTTTTATACGCATATTATATTGTACAGCGTAGAATAAGATTTCATGTCCATTGAATAAAAAATAAAAATAAAAATTATCCAATACACATGTTACTATAGAAAATTGCAATCAAATAATTCAGACAATAAAAGACAAATTTACCAGAACATAGGATTCCCAGAGGGCCAAAGATTATTTGAAACTCTTTCAACTGCATCCACATTTGTTGAATCCATAACACTCAAATCTTCAAACAAAGGCAAAGTAGACCTTAACCCTACATAAGTAGAGAAAGGTCCATATTTCACTGTACAAATCCGGTATTTCTTTGAATATTTTGTTGGACAATCTTGTTCATAAACGAAATAAAATACAAGTAAAACGAAATACAAGAATATCGAATTACAATTGCAAAGAAAACGGAAAAAGGATATATGATCCGAGCCCTGTGTTGCACACAGTTTCCTTAAGACTAATTCGTCCCCTCACCTTCGTGTGCCGTGAGCTTCAGCGGGACGTTAATCTTCTAGGATAGAACGGATAGCAATGACAGGAAGCACAACGCCTTCAATTGCTTAAGAACCTTGTAGTTTGAATTCTCAGTTTTCATGTAGAAAAGAAGTAAGAAGAAGCAGATTGTTGGCATATCAGATATTAAGAACTGATCAAGAAGTCTATTTATATAGGCTTTATCATGCTGGGAACTGATAGAATACGAAGTGGAACAGCCTCAGCTCGTATTGAATGTCATTACAGCAAGGAAATGGAACATGCACAACAGCAGCTTGGATGCCATAAGTGTTGTCAGCTGGAAGGTCTCTGAATTATCAGTATTCAGTTTGAAAAATAAAGGTTCAGGTTGCAAAACCGAACCTTCACTAGGAGCCTTTGAATCGAGTTGTATTCGTGTCCGCAGGACGCGCGCTCGCACACAAGTTCAAGCTGAAATCCGGATGGGTTTGCACCTCCCCTGCGCCCGCGCGTAGAGAACGATGTATAAAGTTGGTAAATTCTTACCACTACACTAATACAACATCATATATATGTTGGCTCTTTTCCTTCCTTCCTTCCACATACAACTCAAGAAAGTCCACTGTATCACTGGAACCACGATCACAAAATGAGCAGGCAATTAAGGCACCACATACACAAAAAATTCCACAAATTATGCACTTTCTTAACAAAAATAAAACCCGCTCCGACACCCATTAATTATGTTAATTAAAATGTAAACTTTCTGTGTGTTTACACAAGAAAAACCTCAAAATTTATGCTTGAAATCACTTTCCTGCTAAGAAATTTTTAACATTTAATAAGAATTTGATTAGACAGAACATAACCAACAATGAAAAACCTAAACCACTAGATCCATCCAACAAATGAGCAAATTCATGATTTTAAGTAGAAGCTTTGAAACGATCAAAGAAGTATCTTACTCAATCAGGCATCAGTCGACAAAGCATGGAGAATCAGGAGAAAGACAGGCAATTTGGCGGTTAAGTGCTCGGTAGAGAAGAATAAAGCGGCAGAGCAGGCAACACTCAACTTAGCTGAAAATTTACTCTAATTTATGTCCTTTCAACGTGTATTTTTAGGTTTTATATGGAAGGGTAAAATTGTCCAATCACTTTAATTTCTGTCCTTATCGCCTTATGTAATTATGATTGTCCTTAATGACTGTTGAAAATTTAATTATGTCCTTGTAGGCGTTTCTCCCTATATTTTATTCGTCATTTATCATAATATAAGTTATTTTAAAAGTATTCATGTATATGAATTAAGTTGATAAAATCAGTGTTTGATTATCATTAATATGATTGTAAAATAATAAATGTGCTTGATTGATAGTTCACGTCGACTTTTTACATGATGTAAGATGTATTGTGTGTTTTTTTTATTCACTTTCTTGTGAACTTAACATTACACTCTAATCTATAACTTGTCTCCACTCGGATAATAAAAGCAAATGAAAATTGATTAGAAAAATTAAGGGAGATTTGCAGTTTAATACTTTATCTTATCGATTTTTTCTGTTTATAAAACTCGAGGGACTTGGTGCAACAGAAGGACTGGATATGGGGTTAATACAAGGAGATTGAAACAGATGGAGATAGATTTGAGGTCCATAGTTGCTGCTTCTTTTCTTCTTGTATGATCTCAATAAGATCTTTTTATGATTAACACTTAATACTTTTTGTCTTATATCTTATCCAGTCCTTCTCAATTGCTTAACATTTCTTCTTTCATTCACAAGTCACAACCCTAAACAAAATGATCACATGGGGATACCATTCAATTGCTAAACATGGTCAACCATACAAGATGGTGTTGAAAGCACTTCAACACTTGAATTGACGATACTCCAATTCCTAGATGCAACAAATAAATATGCTAATATCTTGTCTATACTTGGACATATTATGGAATTCCATGAAGCACAAGCTCACGATCCACAAATAAATCCAATGAATCTCATTATGTACAATATATACAAAATGATTTAAAATACTTAATTCACAAGGCAACTAAACACAAACATACATAATGTTGTTTCATAAGCTTCAAGCGGAGCCACAACTTTAATAAATAGCTCATGGAGCTCATTAGTCCAGCGAAGGCGTTGCTTAGATGACATATTAGCATTGATGTTGCTTCTTTCACCCATGAAATCCATTGTGTCGAAGTAATTAAAGCTCACAGCTTTCCAGAGCACACCACAATAACTTCCTCAATGCAAAAAAACGAAAAATCATTTAAAATATCCCATCAAGCAACAAACCCGACCATCCTAAGCCACATAATCCTAATAAATGACATGCCACTCCCACTCGCAATTGCTCTCTCTTCATTTGGCTTCTGCGCTATAGTAAGGAGAGTTACCTCAGGAACATGGGTGGCGCTATTAAGTAAGATTTGGGTCAGTTGACCCTCAACCCATTTGCAATTACATCCACTCTCTTGAGTAACTATGAACCCATCTACGAAAAAGCATCAAATAGTTCAAATAAAACGATTTCCTCACTCGATTCAAAATCCCACATGGTAAATCAACTAACCCACATCAAATTACTCATCCAAAGGTTCCCAAATTGAGCTAATTACAGACAATATCTATTCCCCTTCTGGTCAACACAAAGAAAACCAAAATGCACAAGCTCAAAATGAAAATTAAGCGGGAAATTTTCCAACAGGATCATGCAAACTCAGCAGTTACAACAATGCACAACAGAAACAACAAGAGCAAGTGATGTATACCTTGGACCCTTAAAAGGATAATAAAATTTCTGTGAATCAAGAATCGAAGATTCACAAAGGGTTTTATCCCGTTTGGCTAAAAAATCTTCTTAGGAATCAGATAAAATCAGAAGTGAATCATATTATTTCTCATAAAACAACAATATTCACAAAACAAACATCAATACATGTCTCGATTGTATTATTTGAATATGAATTTTTTAATATTGTATGATTTATGTTATTTTATGTAACGCCCGTTTCGGACACGAGTCCTTATCCGGAAAAGGAGCGCTCGCACGTATAAAATAAAATAAATTCACTTTATACGTAAGTCTCTACTACGTCGTATCAAAATAAAGCAAACGGAAGCAAAAGACTCGGGTATACAATTTCTCAAAGCATCCAAGAATAGAAATAATAAACAAAAGGTGGAAATGAAACCCTTATTACATTCAAGAGAAGGTACGAGATCCAAACGTACGAAATCCCAAAAGAAAAGTAAAAGTACTACAAGTCCCGAAAGACCAAAAGCCGACTTCAAAAGAACCAAAAGAATGTATAGTCTAATAAATAAATGAAAGAACAATAAAAAAAATGTAAATCTCCAATGAGGCGTCGTCAAACGTCGTCATCGAAATCCTCATAGAAAATAGCAATCAAATAATTCATACAATAAAAGGCAAATTTACCAGAACATAGGATTCCCAGAGGGCCAAAGATTATTTGAAACTCTTTCAACTGCATCCACATTTGTTGAATCCATAACACTCAAATCTTCAAACAAAGGCAAAATAGACCTTAACCCTACATAAGTAGAGAAAGATCCATATTTCACTGTACAAATCCGGTATTTCTTTGAATATTTTGTTGGACAATCTTGTTCATAAACGAAATAAAATATAAGTAAAACGAAATACAAGAAAATCGAATTACAATTGCAAAGAAAACGGAAAAAGGATATATGATCCGAGCCATGTGTTGCACACAGTTTCCTTAAGACTAATTCGTCCCCTCACCTTCGTGGGCCGTGAGCTTCAGCGGGACGTTAATCTTCTAGGATAGAACGGATAGCAATGATAGGAAGCACAACGCCTTCAATTGCTTAAGAACCTTGTAGTTTGAACTCTCAGTTTTCATGTAGAAAAGAAGTAAGAAGAAGCAGATTGCTGGTGTATCAGATATTAAGAACTGATCAAGAAGTCTGTTTATATAGGCTTTATCATGCCGTGAACTGATGGAATACGAAGTGGAACAGCCTCAGCTCGTATTGAATGTCATTACAGCAAGGAAATGGAACATGCACAGCAGCAGCTTGGATGCCATAAGTGTTGTCAGCTGGAAGGTCTCTGAATTATCAGTATTCAGTTCGAAAAATAAAGGTTCAGGATGCAAAACCGAACCTTCACTGGGAGCCTTTGAATCGAGTTGTATTCGTGTCCGCAGGACGCGCGCTCTCACACAAGTTCAAGCTGAAATCCGGATGGATTTGCACCCCCCCCCTGCGCCCACGCGTAGAGAACGGTGTATAAAGTTGGTAAATTCTTACCACTACACTAATACAACATCATATATATGTTGGCTCTTTTCCTTCCTTCCTTCCAATGTGGGAGAAATTGGTTTCTCCAATTTTCCCTTTATTACTAACACTTTCCATTCACCACTTAGGCCCAGTAGGCCCAATATGACATATCATTTAAAATATCCATTTTAACCATCATTTTCCAACAATCCCCCACATGAATGGAATAGTGTTTAAACCCTAGCAAAGGCTCTAAGAATGAAATTGAGAGTTCGGCGGTAGATCAATGCATAGGATAGGTAGGTGTGACCCTTTGAACCTTCCCTTGATTAAATATGTTTACTTTATTGGCTGACTAGTAAACACGATGTCCTTGAACTATTCTGCCGTTGATGTAAATGATGACATATCAACCACACTGCATCTACCTATCAACATAGGTTCTTGCGGTTATGTCCATTTTGGCCGTGGACATCTGCCTGGTTCAGCAAGAGTTTCTAAGAATTGTGCCCTCACAATTCCCTTTGAAGCGGCCCCTCTTCTCTCTTACATAGGTGATTCTGTAATTCAGAATTTTCTCAAAATATTTTTCTTACACAAATCATTAAAAGCTCTTCTGTGAGCTTATCCTCGTTCAATCTCACTGTTTCTTCATCTTAGGAATGAGCTTGAGGGTTACCCCCTACAGTGACTTACTTCGGCAATTAGGTTTTCCTATTGAACCAAGATCTTGAGATCTCCAATCTACAAGGTTGGGTTTTCCTTCGCAAAAGTTTTATTCCATGGGCTTTAGTCCCATTCCTCTTGATGATTTAGCAACTACCTCTTTATTTAATCCTTTGGTTAGCGGATCCGTAAGATTATCCTCTGACTTAACATAGTCTAAGGTAATCGTACCAGTTGAGAGTAGTTGTCTAATGGAATTATGTCTTCGGCGTATGTGCCTAGACTTACCATTATACATTATATTCTGTGCTCTTCCAATCGCTGATTGACTGTCACAGTGAATACATATTCCTGGCACTGGCTTCGGCCATTGAGGAATATCCTCTAGGAATTGATGCAACCATTCTGCCTCTTCTCCACATTTATCCAATGCCACAAACTCAGATTCCATTGTGGATCTGGTTATCACGGTTTGTTTGGAAGATTTCCAAGACACGGCTCCACCGCCTAACGTGAATACAAAGCCACTTGTGGATTTTGAATCCTTTGAATCTGAAATCCAATTTGCATCAGTATATCCTTCTATAACAATTGGTTCTCTTGTATAATGAAGGCCATACTTACGAGTATATCTTAAGTATCTCAGTAACCTCACTATAGCTCTCCAATGTTGATGACTCGGATTACTAGTATATCTACTTAGCTTGCCAACAACGTAAGCGATATCCGGTCTAGTACAACTCATTAAGTACATTAGACTTCCAATGATCCTTGCGTACTCTAATTGAGATACACCCTCACCTTTATTTTTGAACAAATGTTCTTTGATCTATTGGAGTTCTAGCTTCATTTGAGTCATCTTTATTGAATTTTTCCAGGATTTTATCAATATAATTAGATTGACTCAAAATGAGACCATTAGAATTTCTTGTAATTCTAATTCCCAATATCATATCTGCTAAACCCATATCTTTCATTTCAAATCTGGCGTTTAACATATCTTTGGTAGATTTGATCATCTTATCATTACTACCAACTATCAGCATGTCATCCACATAAAGACATAAGATGACATAGCCATCTTTTGTTTCTTTCATGTAAATACATTTATCATATTCATTGGTTTTGAACCCTTTTTCAAGCATAACATGATCAAACTTTTGATGCCATTGTTTTGGTGCTTGTTTTAAGCCATATAATGACTTAACCAATTTACACACTTTCTTATCTTGTCCTGGATTAGAAAAACCCTCAGGTTGTTCAATGTAGATTTCTTCTTCTAAATCTCCATTTAATAAAGCGGTTTTCACATCCATTTGATGTACTTCTAAATTACGCAAAGCGGCTATAGCAAGTACCATCCTAATGGAAGTTATTCTCGTCACCGGAGAATATGTGTCAAATAATCAAGACCTTCTTTTTTACTATAACCTTTTAATACTAGTCTGGCCTTATATTTATCAATAGATCCATCAGGTTTCATTTTCCTCTTAAAGATCCATTTTGATCCTTGTGGCTTACATCCTGGAGGTAGATCAACTAACTCCCAAGTATGATTTTGCAATATAGAGTCTATTTCACTATTTATTGCTTCTTTCCACATTGGAACTTCAGAAGAAGTTGTCGCTTCTTTAAAGCTTTGAGGATCTGTCTCTATCATATAAGTGATAAAATCTTCACCAAAATATTTTTCAGTCCTCGACCTTTTGCTTCTTCTTGGCTCAACCTCAGTTGGCTCTTCTTCATTTACTTGTTCAGAAGGTTGATCCTGAACATGAACACGCTTTAATGAACTAGGTTCATATGTTTTAGCCGGAAATACATTCTCAAAGAATGATGCATTTCTCGATTCCATTATCGTATTTTTATGTATTTCAGGATTATCTGACTTATACACAAGAAATCGATAAGCACTACTATTGTGTGCATATCCAATGAATATACAATCAACAGTTTTTGATCCTATCTTTACTACTTTGGGTGTAGGTACGAGTACTTTTGCAAGGCACCCCCACACTTTCAAGTATTTGTAAGAAGGTGGTTTACCTTTCCACAGTTCATAAGGAGTTTTCTCTTGTTTCTTTCGGGGTATCTTATCTAAAAGATAATTGCTAGAAAGGATAGCTTCCCCCCACAAGTTTTGTGATACTCCTGAACTCAACAACATTGAATTCATCATTTCTTTCAATGTTCTATTTTTCCTTTCAGCAACTCCGTTCGATTGTGGTGACCATGGCGCGGTTATTTCATGAATAATCCCATGTTCGGCACAAAAATCACTTAGTGGTGCCAAATATTCACCACCTCTATCGCTTCGGAGTATTTTGATCTTTTTTCCATGTTGATTCTCAACTTCTTTTACGAATAGAATAAATTTATCTATCGCTTCATATTTTCCTTTTAACAAGTATACATAGCAATATTTAATGCAGTCATCGATAAATGTAATAAAATAATTATTTCCGCCTCTCGATTGCACAATTTTAAGATCACACACGTCACTATGTATTAGTTCGAGTGGTTGCGTATTTCTTTCAACATTTTGAAAGGACGCTCTTGTTAATTTCGCTTCAACACAAGTTTCACACTTATGTTCTTTATCAATTTCGAATTTGGGGATATATTTTAGACTTATTAATCTACGCAGAGAATCGTAATTAACATGTCCTAGTCTACCATGCCATAAGGAAGGTGACTCAACCAAGTAAGCAGAACAAGCAATATTATTATTGATATTGTTTGGCCTAACAGCCATTACATTCAGCTTGACCATGCCATTAGATGCATACCCCTTACCGACATACATACCACTCTTAGCTAAAGTAAACTTGTCGGACTCTAAAACAAGACGGAAGCCATTCTTATTCAATAGCACTCCAGACACCAGATTCTTACGCATATCCAGGACATATAGCACATTCTTCAGAGTTAGATGCTTGCCAGAAGTCATCTTCAGAATCACTTCTCCTTTTCCAGCTATAGCAGAAGTAGCCGAGTTTCCCATGAACAAAGTCTCATTACCTTGAACTGACTCGAACTTAGTAAACGCTTCCCTATCAGAGCATATGTGCCTTGTAGCTCCTGTGTCTACCCACCATTCTCTAGGATTTGAATCCACCATGCTCACTTCAGACACAACGGCACAAAGATCACTATCTTCCATGCCTTGAATAATATTTCTTTCAACAATATTATTCTTTGGTAGCTTTTCAATGAAACATGCAATTATAAAAGCCTTACTAAGCTGTATATTTTCATCTTGAACGTCCTGAAGAATCATCCCTAATTCTTCGATCTGTTCGATGAGTGGTCTTGAATCCACCATCTTGTATTCCAAAAACC
The DNA here is from genome assembly GCA_026214975.1 of Gentiana macrophylla. Lineage (NCBI taxonomy): Eukaryota > Viridiplantae > Streptophyta > Magnoliopsida > Gentianales > Gentianaceae > Gentiana > Gentiana macrophylla. Next base: position 65,040,214 of record CM047805.1, read on the forward strand.
GTCGAGCTACACATTTCTTTGATTCCGTATTGGTAGCCATTTCTGAAATTTAACACAAAAGATTAAATTTCTTTTCAACAATTTATAGAACAATTGTTCACGGATTTATCTAACAAAACAAACAAGTAATAAATTTATAAATCCGATATACCTCAAGTGCAAGGATCGTAGTAAAGAGGTTGATACCGGGTCGATCTTACGGGGAACTAACGATTGGTAATCCTAGTATTTGTTTAACTAACTATGTCACGAGAAACTAACCTAAACAACGAATAAAACTAAACAGGGAATAACTAAAACGAAAGATAACAATAAGTGAAACTGGACAGAAGAATAAATCTAAAGCCAGGGAAGATACGGGTTGCGAACAATTTAAACTATGACTAAACCTAAGATGCAATAAAAAGATTTAACTAAGCTACACAATCCAAGTTTTAGGGATTTGATCAAGTTATAACGGACAAACGAGCAATTGATCCACCTATCCTATCAACATTCAATTCCAATTCAGATTATTTCATGATTTCTAACCAAGTTGTGATTCCCCTCATCTAAAGTATGAAACCTAATTTCTTAGGTAGTTCGTCTATTAATCTCTATCGTTCGATCTAAGATTAACGCTTTTTCTAACCAAAGATGTGCACTTTAACGTTTCTAATCTAGAAATCTAACCTATTAACTCTCGTTATATAGATCAAATAACTATTCTTTATCATGGTGATCTAACGTTTAGATGATACTCATCAAATAAAACAATCAACAAAGCAACGATCTTTCGATATGAAATTGCATAAACCATAATAAACATGATCAAAGAAACAACTTGTATTAAAAACTCACAAAATAATTAAGGACGGAACTGAATTGTTGAATCGGACGGCTTCACAACGCTCGTTCAAAAGGCTTTAGCCTCTAAGCATCCTCTTGAAACTTGAAATTGATGAATTAAAGTGCATAAGAACTATCTAAACTAATCTAAGATTTAGAGTGCATAAACTGAAGAAAAACAGAGTAAAAACGCAGCCTAAGCCGCCCCTAGGATTAGGGTTTTGAATGATGTGTAATTGGTATCCTTAATCTGGAAAAACACTGCTGTATTTATAGAAAATAAAGTCGGTTTCAGCATGTCGGCCGCTGGACGCCCGTCCACTCCTTTCGGACGCTCGTCTGGTCCTCCATATCAACTTCGAATCGGGCCGAGTCTTCATCAGACGCCCGCCCTTCACAAAATTGGACGCTCGTCCAGCAAAATCTTCACAACTCTGAATCAACAATATCAACATGGACGCTCGTCCACTGGATCAACGCCCGTCCAACTGGACGCCAGTTCAAGCTGCTAGACGCCAGTCCAGGATCGACTTCATGTTGATTTCTTCATCTTTATCTCTTTTCATCAATCCAAATCATCATTATCTCTTCTATCATCAATAAAATTCGACTCTTATCTCTTTTTGATCATCAAACATGTACCTACAACACATCAAAACGTCGCAAAATGTAATATCATCCAAATAATCATAAAATCACAATTAAAACACCAAAATTAACCTATTTTGCGAATAACTCATTAAAAATATCATTTGCTCAATAAATCCATTAAACACTCGTTTCTTATGCAAATTTATACAAATATGGGGGAAATTATCATAAAATATAGCGTTATAAATCGTATAAATTCACCCTTAACAACAATCTTTAATTGAACTATACTCAATTCAACAAAAGATTCATTTAGAACTCGTTTTACTGTCGTTTTAAACCCAAAACAACTTGGTTAATGAAACAGCTAGTTTTTAATCAGTTCGTTTAAAACAGCTCATTTAAAATTTAGCTTGATTAAAATCAGCTCGTTTCAAATAGTCAGCTCGTTTTAAAATAAAAAACAGCTCGTTAAAACAGCTCTTTATAGTCAAATCAGCTCGTTTTAAAACGCAGCTTGATTCAACCAAACAACTCATTTTTACACAGATCGATTCGCTTTCTTCAATTACAGAAAACTGAATCTTTTCAAACTAGTTTCAAACACAGAATGTAGGAATTCAGTTTGATGAATCTCGAAACAGTTCACAAGAAGAACTTGTTCGATCCGACACAGTTACAAACTGTTCGTTCTTAATTTGCTCTCGTTAATGAACAAGAAATATCAGAGTTAGTCTTAAGATTGTTGGACAATATTGTTCATAAACGAAATAAAATACAAGTAAAACGAAATACAAGAAAATCGAATTACAATTGCAAAGAAAACGGAAAAAGGATATATGATCCGAGCCCTGTGTTGCACACAGTTTCCTTAAGACTAATTCGTCCCCTCACCTTCGTGTGCCGTGAGCTTCAGCGGGACGTTAATCTCCCAGGATAGAACGGATAGCAATGACAGGAAGCACAACGCCTTCAATTGCTTCAGAACCTTGTAGTTTGAACTCTCAGTTTTCATGTAGAAAAGAAGTAAGAAGAAGCAGATTGCTGGTGTATCAGATATTAATAACTGATCAAGAAGTCTGTTTATATAGGCTTTATCATCTTCGGGAAGCGATGGAATACTGAAGTGGAACGACCTCACATTTCGTATTGAATGTCATTACAGCAAGGAAATGGAACATGCACAGCAGCAGGTTGGATGCCATAAGTGTTGTCAGCTGGAAGGTCTCTGAATTATCAGTATTCAGTTTGAAAAATAAAGGTTCAGGTTGCAAAACCGAATCTTCACTAGGAGCCTTTGAATCGAGTTGTATTCGTGTCCGCAGGACGCGCGCTCGCACACAAGTTCAAGCTGAAATCCGGATGGGTTTGCACCTCCCCTGCACCCGCGCGTAGAGAACGGTGTATAAAGTTGGTAAATTCATACCACTACACTAATACAACATCATATATATGTTGGCTCTTTTCCTTCCTTCCTTCCGCATACAACTCAAGAAAGTCCACTGTATCACTGGAACCACGATCACAAAATGAGCAGGCAATTAAGGCACCACATACACAAAGAATTCCACAAATTATGCACTTTCTTAACAAAAATAAAACCCGCTCCGACATCCATTAATTATGTTAATTAAAATGTAAACTTTTTGTGTGTTTACACAAGAAAAGCCTCAAAATTTATGCTTGAAATCACTTTCCTGCTAAGAAATTTTTAACATTTAATAAGAATTTGATTAGACAGAACATAACCAACAATGAAAAACCTAAACCACTAGATCCATCCAACAAATGAGCAAATTCATGATTTTAAGTAGAAGCTTTGAAACGATCAAAGAAGTATCTTACTCAATCAGGCATCAGTCGACAAAGCATGGAGAATCAGGAGAAAGATAGGCAATTTGGCGGTTGAGTGCTCGGTAGAGAAGAATAAAGCGGCAGAGCAGGCAACACTCAACTTAGCTGAAAATTTACTCTAATTTATGTCCTTTCAACGTGCCTTTTTAGGTTTTATATGGAAGGGTAAAATTGTCCAATCACTTTAATTTCTGTCCTTATCGCCTTATGTAATTATGATTGTCCTTAATGACTGTTGAAAATTTAATTATGTCCTTGTAGGCGTTTCTCCCTATATTTTATTCGTCATTTATCATAATATAAGTTATTTTAAAAGTATTCATGTATATGAATTAAGTTGATAAAATCAGTGTTTGATTATCATTAATATGATTGTAAAATAATAAATGTGCTTGATTGATAGTTCACGTCGACTTTTTACATGATGTAAGATGTATTGTGTGTTTTTTTTATTCACTTTCTTGTGAACTTAACAATACACTCTAATCTATAACTTGTCTCCACTCGGATAATAATAGCAAATGAAAATTGATTAGAAAAATTAAGGGAGATGTGCAGTTTAATACTTTATCTTATCGATTTTTTCTGTTTATAAAACTCGAGGGACTTGGTGCAACAGAAGGACTGGATATGGGGTTAATACAAGGAGATTGAAACAGATGGAGATAGATTTGAGGTCCATAGTTGCTGCTTCTTTTCTTCTTGTATGATCTCAATAAGATCTTTTTATGTTTAACACTTAATACTTTTTGTCTTATATCTTATCCAGTCCTTCTCAATTGCTTAACATTTCTTCTTTCATTCACAAGTCACAACCATAAACAAAATGATCACATGGGGATACCATTCAATTGCTAAACATGGTCAACCATACAAGATGGTGTTGAAAGCACTTCAACACTTGAATTGACGATACTCCAATTCCTAGATGCAACAAATAAATATGCTAATATCTTGTCTATACTTGGACATATTGCGGAATTCCATGAAGCACAAGCCTACGATCCACAAATAAATCCAATGAATCTCATTATGTACAATATATACAAAATGATTTAAAATACTTAATTCACAAGGCAACTAAACACAAACATACATAAAGTTGTTTCATAAGCTTCAAGCGGAGCCACAACTTTAATAAATCTCTCATGGAGCTCATTAGTCCAGCGAAGGCGTTGCTTAGATGACATATTAGCATTGATGTTGCTTCTTTCACCCATGAAATCCATTGTGTCGAAGTAATTAAAGCTCACAGCTTTCCAGAGCACACCACAATAACTTCCTCAATGCAAAAAAACGAAAAATCATTCAAAATATCCCATCAAGCAACAAACCCGACCATCCTAAGCCACATAATCCTAATAAATGAGATGCCACTCCCACTCGCAATTGCTCTGTCTTCATTTGGCTTCTGCGCTATAGTAAGGAGAGTTACCTCAGGAACATGGGTGGCGCTATTAAGTAAGATTTGGGTCAGTTGACCCTCAACCCATTTGCAATTACATCCACTCTCTTGAGTAACTATGAACCCATCTACGAAAAAGCATCAAATAGTTCAAATAAAACTTTTTCCTCACTCGATTCAAAATCCCACATGGTAAATCAACTAACCCACTTCAAATTACTCATCCAAAGGTTCCCAAATTAAGCTAATTACAGAAAATATCTATTCCCCTTCTGGTCAACACAAAGAAAACCAAAATCCACAAGCTCAAAATGAAAATTAAGCGGGAAATTTTCCAACAGGATCATGCAAACTCAGCAGTTACAACAATGCACAACAGAAACAACAAGAGCAACTGATGTATAACTTGGACCCTTAAAAGGACAATAAAATTTCTGTGAATCAAGAATCGAAGATTCACAAAGGGTTTTATCCCGTTTGGCTAAAAAACCTTCTTAGGAATCAGATAAAATCAGAAGTGAATCATATTATTTCTCATAAAACAACAATATTCACAAAACAAACATCAATACATGTCTCGATTGTATTATTTGAATATGAATTTTTTAATATTGTATGATTTATGTTATTTTATATAACGCCCCGTTCCCGGACACCGAGTCCTTATCCGGAAAAGGAACGTTCGGCACGTATAAAATAAAATAAATTCACTTTATACGTAAGTCTCTACTACGTCGTATCAAAATAAAGCAAACGGAAGCAAAAGACTCGGGTATACAATTTCTCAAAGCATCCAAGAATAGAAATAATAAACAAAAGGTGGAAATGAAACCCTTATTACATTCAAGAGAAGGTACGAGATCCAAACGTACGAAATCCCAAAAGAAAAGTAAAAGTACTACAAGTCTCGAAAGACCAAAAGCCGACTTCAAAAGAACCAAAAGAATGTATAGTCTAATAAATAAATGAAAGAACAATAAAAAAAATGTAAATCTCCAATGAGGCGTCGTCAAACGTCGTCATCGAAATCCTCATCGAAAACTTGATCAACCTGTTCATCTTCTCACCTCCAAACACATAGAAAACATGCATTTGAGGTAAGTACAACGTACTTAATAAAAGAGAGAAGCTACGATAACAATTAAGATTTATAAAGAAAAGATACTTAAAAGTGTAGTTATCTTTATGTGACCGACTCAATCTGGGGTTCATTTCATATCCATCAACATGTTATGACTAAACATTTCTAACTTAACTTATCTATGTTACATCCGCACTCAAGGGCACTACGCATATATGACTGGGACATTCTTGGCAACACATTGGTGGATCACACCAATATCCACAGAATCCTATTCTGGTAGACTCCGATAGTGCGCACGTTTCAGTGAAGTCCTTCCGTACTTAGGGTCTTGTGAACCTACAGAGTTATCCACCTTCAGGAAAGCACACACATCGCCATATTTTCTGGTGCCTATCAAGAGTGACATGATGTTTAATATTTTACTAGGCAAGTACGTATTTATTACATGGTTATCTATCCACCTAAGTATTTTCAAATAATCTCCCTCACACATACTACTATCTTCCTGGACCACTAAACATAAACAAGGCCTAGCAATTACACAGACATTGATGAATACTAATTCATCAAAGCACAAGCCTATCATGCTCTTCCGACGGATCCGAACATCAACTCCCTTTAAGAGTACATTCGGTGCCAAAACTAAATATATCAGAAATTCAATCCAGGCTTGTTCATGTTTATTCAATGTTATTATATCATAAATCAAGGTTTAAAACTCAAAGCATAGCTTAACATTAAGTTTTCCAAAATAGGGCCCAATGTGTGCGCATTGGTTGGAATGCGTGCGCATTCACTGTCCAGAAACTTGCTGAAAGTGTCTGTCCAGCCAATGCGTGTGCATTGCCTTCAATGCGTGCGCATTGGTTGGAATGCGTTCGCATTACTGTCCAGAAACTTGCTGAAAGTTTCTGTCCAGCCAATGCGTGCGCATTACCTACAATGCACGCGCATTGCCTACAATGCACACGCATTGCACGACCAGTGAACGATCTGAAACAACCTGAAGCAACAATGTGTGCGCATTCTGAGGAATGCGAGCGCATTGTACCTGAAGCAAAAAGATTTCTACAACTTGAACCATGAATGCGTGCGCATTGCTCTGAATACGTGCACATTCGTCAAACAACAACTAAACCAGAACATTTTGTAGCAGGAATGTGTGCGCATTGTCTACAATGCGTGCGCATTCTGCCTGAAAACCATAAACTCGATTTTTAGCCACTTAACAATTTCTAATATGTTTTCAACACTATTAACATTGTATTACACTCAGAAAAACGTAGAAAAAATATATCTACATCAAATCACAACATCTAGGATCCTGAATCAACAAAAAGGTGCACAATTTTCTAGCATTTAAACGTCTTAAAGCTTTGATCTAAACCTTACAAACCACAATTGAAATCATAGTAAGAGCCTCTTACGTGTTTGCAAGCAAATCTAGTTTCCATGATCTCAAAAATCTGCAGCGCTTCCAACAGTCTTGTATCCAAACGATGTCCTCTCCACGACGATTCCAAAACTCTAGTCTGATCTGAAAACGGTTTAGTTTCACTTAAGAATTTCTGACAACTCTCCTAACCTTTTCTCTTCTCCTCAATGGCGCAGAGGAATAATGTATAAACTGATTCTGAATAGTTTTAGGTTATGGGAATAGTCTGATTATATTTTTCCTTAAATATAATTTCCCAATTATCCCTTTTTCCTTAAATATAATTTCCCAATTATCCCTTTTTCCTTAATTACCCTTAATTACCATAAAATTTAGAATTTTTCTTAATTACACATATATACAATTTCGAAAATCACACACACACACACACACACACACATATATATATATATATATATATATATATATATATATATATATATGTGTGTATTACATACTTAACTCCAATAAAGAAAAGAAATAATAATATTCTGTTTTCGCAAATGACACGTCTGCTATTTCCCGAAAATCGGAATATTACATTTTATGTTATTTCTGGGGGTAGCGGAACAGAAGTACAAACTAAGATACAAAATGGGAAAAAATGACAAAAAAAAGAGATAGTGGTTGAGAAGGACAAAAACGCGCATGTTACTACATGTGTTACTACATGTGTTACTACATGTTGCTACAAGTAACATGTAGTAACACACGTTGTAACATGTGCGTTTTTCTCATTCTCAACCACTATCTTTTTTTTGTTTTTGTTTTCTTGTCTTTTTGTTTTTTTTTTTCTTCCTATTTTAGATTAAAAACAGCCATCTACAACCTTTTCTTTTTATTTCTGTAAATGCTGTATTTCATTTTTTTAGTTCCAAATGACAAACACAAAACAGGGAAGACAAATTTTTTTTTTTAGAAGAAAGGGAAGACAATTAAATTGTAATAAATGAGTGCCAACAATAAGAGAACGTAAATAACAATTTTACTTGATTGGCGCACTTCTCCATATCATCTACATAAAAATCTATAATAATAAAAGAAAATTAAAAGAAAAAATTTTCAAAAAAAGGAAAAAGAATTAAAAAAAAATAAAAAAAAATATTAGAAACAGCGTAGTGTTCTCCTTTGCCTCTCCAAAAAGAATCTTAGAAGAACCGTAATAAGAAAAAAAAATACTTTCTTTTGCCTCTCTTGAAATGTGTAAATTTGTCAACACTCAAAAAAACAAAAATATCTTGAGTGTATGAGCTTCCCGAGGACGTGGTTTCAGCTATCTTATTGAGATTACCGGTGCGATCACTGCTCCGATTACGATGTGTTTGTAAGAATTGGTATGCCCAAATTAATGTTGTTAATAAGCGTCGTATGTGGAGTGATTTACGGAACAGATCCGTAATTCACGGATATAATTACGGAAATTAAATGCAGAAAATAACAACTCTAAATAAAATCTAATTTTATTATTCAGATCTAGCAAATAAAAGCGATTATGGTGCAGATCTAATAAATTAACAGAACTATATGATAGATCTAATGAAACACAGCTACTATGATATAGATCTAACAAAATATGCAATTAACGTACATATCTGACTTAAACGATTGAGAAAACTAAAATACAATGCATAAATAAAGACAAACCGAGGCGAGTTATGAAACTCTTTCCTTAAGACAGATTTCTCCGTTATGGTGCCCACGGTAGTAGCAACTGCCTCCCAAGATACAACGGCTTAGGTCCTGGATTGAGAGGCACTTCAACAATCCAAGCTCCGGCGAACTTACAACGTGCTCCGACTTCTCTTCGACTAAAAAAAAACTAACTATATAGTCGACCCTTTTAGTAGTGGAAGACACAAGAGAAAACTGAATGCTCTAACCTTCATCATTGGGGTTCTTTATATAGTGGAGAGGAGGAGCCAATTCTTGAATGTGATTGGCGAGAACACATCATCAGACTTTTCCCCTTGGAAAAGAAAATAGGTCCGAAAATTTAATTAAAAAATTGGCCAATTATTCCCACAATTCGGATTGGTCGGATGACGTGTCTTCTGAATTCTGATTGGTTGGATGATTTAATCGCTCGACTTTTTCCTCAAGAAAAGCAATTTGGCCGAAAATAATCAAATTAAATTAATTTAATTCTGGACGAATTAATTTAATTAATTAATTAATTTTGGACCGACTTATTTTAATCAGAATTCATTTCCACATTATTCTGGAACCTTCCAACCGCCTCACGATTAACTCATTAATTTTTTGGTTAAATTCAAACGAACTTTTGTCCAAAAAATTAATAGTAACACCCGAACCGAGCCAGAGCCCGAGCCCGAGCCGGACGGCAGCACGCGCGCGCGTGTGTGGAAATATCTAAGTCCTCCATCCTGCACAAAAGTGCCTTGCCCCTTGGGGCACATTTATAAGAGCATACACTAGCCCTTATATATGGAGCTCAAGTCTCCCATCTTTCCAATGTGGGATATTGAGTTAAGGTACTCTCTTCAACTCTTATCTCCAACACATTTTCAACCAACTTTAGGCATTAATTTCTCATTCACCCGATATCCGAATCGAGTGATTTCAAAGCTAAACATTATCTACTCAATGAGTAGAATATTTAGACGTAATAAGCTCCCGGTGAATCTCACTGGAGCATATCCGAAATTCGCGCTAAAGTTGACCATTTTAACCCCATTTAATGGGATATCTCCAACAATCCCCCACATGAATGAAAATTAATGCAAATGCAAATGCAGACTCTGAAGAGAAGTCAGACGGAAAAATATTGCATCTGGAGAGGTAGCTTCTGGCCTTGAACCTGCCTTAGTGAAGTACTATCGGATTTACTCGGCTAATCAGTGAACTAGGTCTTGAACTGTTCAGCCTTTAGTGTAAACCAAGACAATAGCACTCACACAATATTTCCCCTAGCACCTTTTGGTTCTCATGGTTGTGTCCGTCTCGGCCCTGGACAATACTTGGTTTCAGAAAGTGCTTTAGAGAATTCAAGCCTCAAAATTCTCATAGAAGCGGCCCCACTTCGCACTTACATAGGTGACCTCCTATCAAGGGTATTCTGCCCTACCCCACTTGAATATCAAGATATATGAATCATTAAAAGCTTCGCTTAACCTCATACCCTCTGCAGACATCACTTTTATTCTCTCAGAATGGGTAAGTGCTAGACTGTTCCTTATAGCTTAGTTGTCCCTTTTGAACCATGATCTTGGGATCTCCAGTCAACATGGTTGGGTTGCCACTACAAAGAAACATGCGTAATAGGCTTCAGTCCCATTCCGGTTGTCAAAATTGACATCTGATCTCTAGCTAAACCTTTTGTAAGCGGATCTGCAAGATTCTCCTTCGATTTTATATAATCGATGGAAATCACACCATTAGAGATCAACTGTTTAATGGTATTATGTCTACGGCGTATGTGTCGAGACTTAACATTATACATACTACTTTGTGCCCTTCCTATCGTGGACTGACTATCGCAGTGTAAGCAGATAGCAGCCACAGGCTTAGGCCAACATGGAATATCCTCTAGGAAATTCCTAAGCCACTCAGCTTCTTCTTCAGCCTTATCCAGTGCTATGAACTCGGCTTCCATTGTAGAGCGAGCTATGCATGTTTGTCTCGTAGACTTCCACGACACCGCACCACCACCAGTCGTGAATAAGTATCCACTGGTGGACTTCGACTCTTTCATGTCTGATATCTAGTTCGCATCACAGTATCCTTCTAATACTGCTGGATATCTTATAAATCGTAATCCCAGACTCATAGTGTACTTCATGTACCTCAACAACCTATTTAAGGCTTTCCAATGATTATGATCTGGATTACTCGTGAATCTACTCAGTTTATTCACTGCACATGCTAAGTCTGGTCGTGTACAATTGGTTATGTACATCAGACTTCCAATCACTTGAGAATATCTCAATTGATCCACAGGTTCACCTCTATTCTTGGCTAAGTGCACGCTTAGGTCAAGAGGAGTGCTCACTGGACTTTCATCAAAGGCGTTAAATCTTTCAAACTAGACTCAATATAATGAGTTTGTGACAACGCCAGTCCATCGGGTAATCTATAGATCTTAATCCCTAGTATCACATCCGCAACTCCTTGGTCCTTCATATCGAAGTTCCTTGTCAACATCTTCTTAGTATTCATGATGATATCATGAGTACTTCCCATTATCAGCATGTCATCCACATATAAACATACTATCACATAGGCATTAGGTGTGTTCTTAATGTAGACACATTTATCACACTAGTTAATCTTAAATCTATTTGACAACATAACATTATCAAATCTGATATGCCACTGTTTTGGTGCTTGTGTAAGCCCATACAAAGACTTAACGAGTCTACACACCTTGCTCTCTTGCCCTGGAACAACAAACCCCCCGGGTTGTTTCATATAAATTTCTTCTTCCAACTCACCATTCAAGAAGGCAGTCTTCACATCCATTTGATGGATTTCCATATTATTGACTGCAGCTATAGCAATGAGAACCCTTATAGAAGTGATTCTCGTCACTGGTGAGTAGGTATCAAAAAAGTCAAGGCCTTCCTTCTATCGGAACCCTTGGGCCACCAATACCACTCCAATGACTGTTTTGAATCGTCAATTCATCGACGATGAATTGACGATTCAAAACAGTCATTGGAGTGGTATTTTATCAACCTTTAACTTCTTCTTGAAGATCCACTTGCACCCGAGTGGTTTATTTCCCAAAGGAAAGATCAACCAACTCCCAAGTGTGGTTGTGCATGATGGAATCTATTTAACTATTTATAGCTTCTTTCTAGAAAGGAGCTTCTGGAGTAGACATAGCCTCTGCATACGTCCGGGGTTCGTTTTCTACCATATAGGTCAGAATTCAGGACCATAGGACTTTGAAGTCCTAGCCCTTTTACTACGACGAGGTTCCTCAGGTTCTTGAGGATCACCCTCTTCTTCCGACTCATAAGTCCATTTGCTCGTGCTTGCTTCTTATTTTTCTTTCTCCTTACAGGGAAAAATATCCTAAAAGAACACATCATTCCTAGACTCGATGATGACATTTTCATGTACATCAGGGATGTCCGATTTATGTACCAGAAATTGATAGGCACTACTATTGATAGCATATCCAATGAATATACAATCAATGGTTTTAGGCCCTATCTTCACTTGCTTTGGTTTAAGTATTTCAACCTTAGCCAAACACCCCCACGCTTTCATGATTTTGTAGTTAGGCTTGTGACCCTTCCACAATTCATACAGGGATTCATCCTTCTTCTTAGAAGGAATTTTATTAAGAATGGAGTTCGCTGAGAGGATAGCTTCCCCCCACAAGTTCTGAGGTAAACCCGAACAAATCAACATAGCATTCATCATCTCTTTCAGAGTTCGGTTCTTGCGCTCAGCAATACCGTTTGATTGAGGTGTATATGGTGCTGTCGTCTGATGAATGATGCCGGCACCAGAGCAAAACTCATTAAACGGTGCATAATATTCACCACCATGATCACTACGGACATTCTTTATCCGTTTGCTAAGTTGATTCTCAACTTCATTCTTATAATCCTTAAAAGCTTCAAGAGCTTCATCTTTGCTTCTCAGCAGATAAACATAACAATACCTGGTACAATCATCGATAAAAGTAATAACGTACTTTTTACCGCCTCTAGTTTGCACAAATTTAAGTCACATATATCGGTGTGAATTAAATCTAGAGGTTTTGTGTTCCTTTCAACCGTTGGAAACGGTGCTTTAGCTAACTTAGCTTCAACACATATTTGGCATTTGTGATTAGGATCAATTTTTACGTTGGGAATTAAATATAGATTCATCATCTTTCGAATCGATTTATAATTAGCATGTCATAATCTACAATGCCATAAACAAGAAGACTCAAGCAAGTAAACGGAAGCAGTAGTCATCTTATTAGCCTTTTTCGCACTGCTTGATTTTGGGTACAACGGTCATTACATTCATTTTGAACATACCATCTACCAAGTACCCCCTCCCAACATACATATCAAATTTGGATAAAACTACTTTATCCCCACGAAAGACCATCTTGAATCCATTCTTCACCAGAAGAGCACCAGAAACAAGGTTCTTGTGCATGTCTGGAACATGCAGCACATTGTTGAGTGTGAGTTCTTTGACAGAAGTCATCTTCAGTATGAACTTTCCTACACCTTCAGCCTTTGCAGAAGCAGAGTTTCCCATAAAGAGCTGTTCGCCCTCAACAGCCTTATAATCAGAGAACATCTCTTTCAGAGCGCAAACATGGTGAGTAGCCCCTGTGTCAATCCACCATTCATGGGTATTCCCGACTGTGTTGCATTCAGAAACCATAGCCGACAGGTTCATCCCCTGCATGCCTTCAGCCACCACTTCAGCAAGATGGGCATGTGGCTTAACCTTTTTCTATGACCTGCATTCACTTTGGCGATGCCCTGGCTTTCCACAGTTGTAACAGCTTCCAGTGAACTGTTGCTTGAACTTCTTATTGTCTTTTGGACCTTGATTAGGCTGCTTACGCTTTTTTCCATTGTTGCTCACTTCGACCAAGTTTGACTTGGACTGGCCCATCAGAAAGCTTCGTTCTGACCTCTTGTTCTGCTACTCAATCCGCAGACGCGTTTCTAGTTCTTCCATAGTCATCTCTTTCTGCTTGTGCATCAAGTAATTCTTGAAATCCTTCCAAGAGTGGGGAAGTTTTCCAATCACAGCAGCAACCTGGAATTGTTCACAAATCATCATTTTTTCCTCCAGGATCTCAGAGATGATCACCTGTAGCTCCTCAATCCGACTGACAACAGTCTTGGAGTCTACCATCTTGTAGTCCATGAATTTGACCACAGCAAATTTCTTTGAGCCATCATCCTCGATTTTGTACTTTTTCTTCAAAGCCTGCCACAAGGATTTAGCAGACTTCTGTGAGCAATACACCCCATAGATCGAGTTCTACAAAAAACTCAGGATGTAGTTCTTGCAAAGGAAGTCAGAGTGCTTCCAAGCATCCAAAGCCGTGACAGAGGCATGATCGCCTTCCTTCAAGACAGGATTATCCTCAGTCAGCATCCGAGCCAAGCCAATAGTGGTCAGATAGAACAGCATCTTCTGTTGCCACCTCTTGTAGTTCAAGCCATCAAACTTTTCCGGTTTTTCCCCTTTAGGTCCGGAATTATTCTGTTAAGGTGCAGCAGTAGGCACAACAGACATACTCCCTTGCTCAGTTGTTGCCATTTCTTAAGACAGAAGATCGACAAATCAAGTTTTGTTCGTCCTCAAACGAACGTAAATATCAAGAAAGAGTAGAAACAGAGTTATCAGTTTGACCTCAACCAAACTGAAGCAGGATATAAATAAATTAAACAATCTAGAAGATCTGTAATTTAACACGTAAAAAATATCCTCTAACACACAAATTAAATCAGTCTTAATTTTGTTAAGTGTCGTGTGTGGAGTGATTTACGGAACAGATCCGTAATTCAAGGATATAATTACGGAAATAAAATGCAGAAAATAACAACTCGAAATAAAATCAAATTTTATTATTCAGATCTAGCAAATAAAAGCGATTATGGTGCATATCTAATAAATTAACAGAACTATATGATAGATCCAATGAAACACAGCTACTATGATATTGATCTAATAAAATATGCAATTAACGTACAGATCTGACTTAAACGATTGAGAAAACTAAAATACAATGCATAAATAAAGACAAACCGAGGCGAGTTATGAAACTCTTTCCTTAAGACAGATTTCTCCGGTATGGTGCCCACGGTAGTAGCAACTGCCTCCCAAGATACAACGGCTTACGTCTTGCATTGAGAGGCACTCCGACTTCTCTTCGACTAAAAAAAAACTAACTATATGCTCGACCCTTTTAGTAGTGGAAGACACAAAGAGAAAACTGAATGCTCTAACCTTCATCATTGGGGTTCTTTATATAGTGGAGATGAGGAGCCAATGCTTGAATGTGATTGGCCAGAACACATCATCAGACTTTTCCCCTTGGAAAAGAAAATAGGGCCGAAAATTTAATTAAAAAATTGGCCAATTATTCCCACAATTCGGATTGGTCGGATGACGTGTCTTCTGAATTCTGATTGGTTGGATGATTTAATCGCTCGACTTTTTCCTCAAAAAAGCAATTTGGCCGAAAATAATCAAATTAAATTAAATTAATTCTGGACGAATTAATTTAATTAATTAATTTTGGACCGACTTATTTTAATCAGAATTCATTTCCACATTATTTTGGAACCTACCCGCCTCACGATTAACTAATTAAACAAACTTTTGTCCAAAAAATTAATAGTAACACCCGAGCCCGAGCCCGACGGCAGCGCGCACGTGCGTGTGTGGAAATATCTAAAAGTGCCTTTCCCCTTGGGGCACATTTATAAGAGCATACACTAACCCTTATATATGGAGCTCAAGTCTCCCATATTTCCAATGTGGGATATTGAGTTAAGGTACTCCCTTCAACTCTTATCTCCAACACATTTTCAACCAACTTTAGGCATTAATTTCTCATTCACCCGATATCCGAATCGAGTGATTCCAAAGCCACACATTATCTACTCCGTGAGTAGAATATTTAGACGTAATAAGCTCCCGGTGAATCTCACCGGAGAATTTCCGAAATTCACGCTAAAGTTGACAATTTTAACCCCATTTAATGGGATATCTCCAACAATTAACACTTCCCAATTCAAAGAAAAGCATCTGGCTTACCGATTCGCCAGCGATGATGATGAGCTTATTGCTGTCAAGAGGAAGTATCGTTGGCGGCATCATGACGATATTGGTAATAAAAAGAAAAAGCATATTTTGACTTGTTATTCTGATTACGAATCCCTCGCCTATTGGAAAGCATCATATGATCTTGATATGGGTATCCGTTCTTGTTGGATTAGCTTTTCCACGAATGTCATCGGCGTAGTTTGCGTTACTATTTTAAAAGATTTTAAATTTAATATCATTTTGTTTAATCCTGCCTTGAGAGAATCTAGTAAACTCTCTGAATTCAGTGATCTTCCTGATTTTATTAATTATTACTCGAGAAGAGCGGTAGGATTTGGATTTGATGATGCTACAAAGGATTATATACTAGTTCAGTATATGATCTATTTTCTACGGACCGCAAATGTGTTGTATACAATATTAGGACCGCCTCTTGGACGATGGTTGAGATTCCTGCATTTGTGTCTGCGTTTTGCTTCGAAGATGAGGATATCATTCCTTCTTCCTTCTTCTCCCATGGATCCATCCATTGGTGCATTGGGTGGTGGCCTCATTATTGTCTACTTATGTTTACTACTTAATTATTAGCTAACAACTTGCTTTAGTTTAATCAGATCCGGTTCATTTTTTTTTATTTTTAAATTTGATTTACCGGTATTATTATATCTGCTTTTGAATGTTTTGAATGGTTAAAACTTAAAAGCTTAGAGATTAAGTTATTTGTGCTTGTTGTTAATTTAAAAACATTATTAGATAATAACAGGGATTTGAAGATGACTGTGTGTAGGTGAAACAGTTGTTTATTATAGCTTTGTGTATTTAGTCATAAAACAGGAAAAAACCTTCAGAGATGAGAGCTAGGGAGCACCTTAGGTTTGTTTATTCCTATTGTTCACATGAAAGATTCATCTGCAAAGAAAAAAGCCTTTTTTCTTAGTAACCAAAATCCATGTTTTGTCAGGAGTTAGTCCCATGATTGGAGGCGGTCACCAGGTCGCTATTCTAGATCTCGAAGCTATTCACTATCACGATCTCGATCTCCCCTCCGCTCTACAAAAGGGGCAGCTACCACCCTAGGTCCCCTGATTATTACTATGCACCATCACCTTCCAGAAGGTATTATTATCATCATTCTTGCAACAAGAGGTGTTTGGTTTATAAGAATTCATTTCTTCACGATTCTGTTGCTCCACTCAAATATACTATCCGTCAAGAACTTTATGAGATAATTGGAAAAGTCCCTTTTGCGTTCTTGTTTGCTCTCAAGTATTATCAAATACGTATAAGACAAGAAGTTGATTTTCTGAAAACCTCTACATATGATGGGGGGTTATTTTCTCCAAAAATTACTCTCATCCTTAATTTCGTTTATTTCCCTTAATTATCTCTTAAGTCCAAACTAGTCCCCATTAAAAAAAATATATATATATATATATATATATATATATATATATATATATATATATATATATATATATATATATTTGAATTATATATATACATAATTATATTTCTTTAATCTATAATTAAAATGAACTTAATATTTCGTTTTTGCAAAATGATACGTCTCGCCTCTTCCGAACATCGAATATTACATTCCCCCTTCTCCCTTAAGAGGAGTTTCATCTTGGAAATCGAAACGACGTGGTAAATCCACAAAGTCTAGGAATTCACTGATCATATCATCTTCCACTTCCCAAGTTGCTTCATTTGGTGAGTGATTGCTCCATTGTACTAACACCAAAGGAATCAACCTTCTCTTGATCATCTTTTCCTTTCTATCCAAAATCTTAACCGGTTTCTCGTCGTAGGCAAGATTGTCTTGAAGCATTTCTTGATCAACTGTGGCTTCAACATCCGTTTTCATCAAACGTTTCTTCGACATCGGAACATGAAACACGTAGTGGACTCGTGACATTGATTCCGGTAACTTAAGCTTATATGCCAACGGTCCAACTCTCTCGAGGATCTCAAATGGTCCAACATATCTTGGATTCAACTTTCTTTTTTGTCCAAATTAAATCTTTTTACTCCTTTCATAGGTGAAGCCCGGAGATAAACTCTGTCACCAACATCGAACTCCAAAGGTCTTCTACGAACATCGGCCCAACTTTTTTTGAAGGTCTTGAGCTGCCTTCAAGTTCTTCTTTACCAACGAAACCCTCTATTTAGCTTGTTAAACCATTTCTGGCCCAGTGATTTGCTTTTCCCTAACTTCATCCCGAAACAGCGGCGTTCGACATCTTCTACCATACAAAGCTTCAAACGGCGGCATACCCAAACTGGCGTGATAACTATTATTGTAGGCAAACTCAGCTACGGGTAGGTAATCATTCCATGATCCGCCTACTTCCAAAACAAAAGCTCTCAACATATTCTCTAGTGTTTGGATTGTTCTCTCCGACTATCCGTCTGTTTAAGGATGAAAAGCCATACTCAAATCCAACGTTGTACCCAAGGCCTTTTGCATCTCTTAAAAACGACCGATAAACCAACTATCATGATCGGAAACTATCGATATAGGTACTCCATGCAACTTCACTATATTATCCAAATAAAGTGTAGTTATCTTCTTCAATGACATATCAACTTTTGTAGGTATGAAATGAGCCGACTTGGTTAACCTATCCACAATGACCCAAATCATATCATGTCCACTATTTGTCTTTGGCAAACCGGTGATAAAATCCATTGTGATCTTATCCCAATATCCAATGGCTTGAGCATTTTTGTGCTTGGCTTTTACTTTCTGACACGTATCACACTCAGCCACAAACTTAGCTATTTCAAACTTCTTTGAAGGCCACCAACAACGTTCCTTCAAATCTCCTGGATGCACAGCAACGGCGATTCTATGTGCTTCATCCATAATTCTCTGTCTTAGGTCACCTACATTAGGCACACATAACCGATCATGGTACCAAAGATTTCCGCTCTTGTCTAGTACATAACCCACTGTAGGCTTTTCTCTTGCAACTCTCTTTAGATCTACCAAAGTTGGGTCTTCATCTTTTTTACCCTAGATATCACCCATCAACTTTGACATAGCCAACAATGGTGCCGAAAACTGTCAATCCCCAAACTGATCCAAACCCCGTATTTTCAGCCCATCTAACTATTCTGCCACATCTTGAACCCCTGAAACCGCATACACTGGCTTTCTACTCAACGCATCTGCTACCACATTCGCTTTACCGGAATGGTACTTGAAGAGAGTTTGAGAATGTGATAAACACAAGAGTAAACTTCAACTTAGTTTATTCATTGAGTAAAAAGATGTATAAATAGATACAATTGAGATAGAGAGACTAGCTAGCTAGCTTGGGCGGCCACTTGAGTATGTAGATGTGGGCGGCAAGCATGCAAAAGTAAAAAGTAAAAGTTATGTCTATGACATAAAGTAAACTAGAGTTTGACATATTAATTGTTTATATGACTCACAATTAATATGTCTTTTACAATTAATTTTACAATTAAATAAGATGTACAAAATATATATGCACGAAATCACGAGGCTCGGCAATCTGTGAGCACCTGTTGAAGCCTCAGCAGATCGAGTCTATTTGAGTAATATTTCCATATTTCCACCCCTCAAATCTGGGTTGTATATGTTGATGCAAACCAAGTTTGCTACTTAGTCTCACGAACATAAGAGGTGGAATAGCCTTAGTAAGAATATCGGCATTCGATCTGCATTGAGGGAACATCTTTGGAGTTGAATAATCTTGGCATCAATCTTCTCCTTCGAAAGTGTCTGTCAATGTCCACATGCTTGGTTTTATCATGATGGGTGGATCTTCTCGCCATGCATAAGGTTGAATTATTATCACAACAGAGTGTGATAGGGTGATAATCTGATTCTTTGAAGTTCGACCAGCACCCTTTTAGCCATAGAGCTTCACAAATGCCAAGTACAAGTGCCCTTAGTTCACTTTCAAGATCGCTTGCTTCTTGACAGTGAGGGTTGTTTCTTGCTCCTCCAAGTAACCAGGTTCCCCATATATATGAGCAATAGCACTGTGGTAGACCTCCTCTGTCAATGTGACATCCGCCCAATCGGCATCAGTGTAGACCTTGATTGATCTATCGAGTAGACTTGGTGAAGTGCAGGCCTTGGCCAGAGTGGATTTTAAATACCTCAGTATCCTATTCACTTTGCATCCCAATGTTGCTCAAGTGAGGGCAATGCATGAATTGATTGACAGGACCCATATGCAATATCGGGTCTTGTGTGAGAAAGGTATATGAGTTTGCCTACAAGCCTTTGATATTGTTCTTTCCTCGACAAACAATGTCACCATGCAAGAGGGTATGGACCTGGGGTCACTGAGATACAACGAGTTTGCATCCCAAAGATGCCGTTTCCTTCAAGAGGTCCAGGACATACTTCCTTTGGGAGACTGAAATGCCATTGGTGGTTCTAGCTACTTCCATACCAAGAAAGTACTTGAGGTAGCCCAGATCTTTAACTTGGAACACCTTTGCCAGTAGAGTCTTTAAGTTATGGATCTCGGTAGAGTCATCTCCGAAGAAGGATGATATCATCCACATATACAATTAGAATGGACCTCCTGCGGTTGGTTGTCTTGACAAACATGGTGTGATCGAGTTGCATTGATGATATCCAGCAGCTTTAACCACAGTAGTGAGTTTTCCAAACCATGCCCTTGGTGATTGCTTGAGGCCATATAGAGATTTCCTCGGTTTGCACACTTGCCTTGAGTATGAGGATTGATAAAACCAGGAAGTGGTCATATAAACCTCCTCGGTGAGGTCCCCATTTAGAAAGGCATTTTGATGTCCAATTGGTGAAGAGGCCAGTCAAGTTGGACAAAGCTAGGGAAATCGAGACTGGACGGTGTTGAGCTTTGCTCTTCGGTGCAAAAGTTTCCTTATAGTCAATGCCATAAGTTTGAGTGAATCCCCTTGCTACCAATCTGGCTTTATACTTGTCAATTTTACCATCAGCATTGTATTTGATAGTGAATAACCATCTGCAGCTAACTGTTTTCTTGCCTTTGGGAAGAGTTGTGAGGTCCCAAGTATGATTATCCAAGAGAGCAGTCATCTCTGTTTTAACAGCAGCCTTCCACTTATCATTTTGAAGGGCCTCCTGAATATTTCTAGGGATAGAGTGAGAGTCCAGATCTCGTGTAAACATGGCAAAGACAGAGACAAGCGATCATAAGATAAATAAGTATGAATAGAATGATCGGTGCATGATCTTTTCCTTTCCTTAGAGCAATAGTCTGTCATCTACTTGATGAAGGCCGAGAGTCGATGGTGGGGTCCAGCAGACTGCAGTTGATAGAGTTCTTTGAGGTTCAGTTCGGCCAGGCTCGGGTCGCGAGACTCTGGGTCGACAGATCGCGAGGGTCGATAATGTGAGTATCCGCAGGATGCTGAAGATTATGAGTCTGCTTTGAGGGTTAATGGTTTCTTGAGGAACGGACTTAGTTCAATCTCAATCAGTTTCCATCGATGGATCGGCTCATGAGGGTTTGTTTGTAATATGGAGTCCTTTCAAAGAATTTCACATCCATAGAATTGTAAAATTTCTTTTGAGAGGAGAGTAACACTTGTAACCTTTCTGTCTGTGCATATCCAAGGAAAATGCACTTATGAGCTTTAGGATCAAGTTTATGTGTGTTGAGCATGGATATAAACAAACACAGTACAACCAAAGATCTTTGGAGGCAATTGGGTAATAAGATGAGAGCGAGAGTGTGTGGTGTCACAGGTTTGGAGAGGAGTTTTGAAACCTAATACTCACTGGGAAGTCTGTTGATTAAATATGTAGCAGTCAATATAGCTTCACCCCACATGTATTTAGGAACATGTGTAGTGAACATGATTGATCTCGGCCATTTCAGCCAGATGTCCTGTTCTTTCTTTCAACAACCCCATTCTCGCTGAGGTGTTTCCACACAACTCACTGATATGAACAATTCCTCTGTTTGTCAAGAATATTAATGAGGTTAGACTCATAGTATTCGAGCATTATCAGGTCTTTAAGATCTTGATCTTAGTATCAAATTAGGTGGAGACCATGTGATAAAATTCTTGGAAGATAGGTCCAACTTGATTTGTCTTTCATTAAGAAACAAACCAAGTGTTTACGGTATGATCATCAATGAAGGTTACAAACCACCTTTTCTGTTATACTTTTCACTCTTGAGGGTCCCCATACATCACCGTGAATTAGGGTGAAAGGGAAGAGGGCAAGTGAGGTAACTTAGCATATCTGATTTGGTGAGTTTAGCAAATTGACAAATATCACATTGAAGATCATTAAGATTACATCCTTTAAACAATTCAGGATTAAAGACTTTAAATAACCAAAACTTGGATGTCCTAGTCTATAATGCCATAACATGATATTGTCTAGGTTTTGAGTGCAAGTCTTTGAGGCGGATTCGTCTTCGATCTTACATCTTCTCGCAGGTTGATCACAAACGATCCCTGAGCAGGTTTAGCTTGCCCAATCACTTCACGAGAAGAAAGATCTGGAATGTACACGCGATTCTTATTAAAAACAACGGTCCAATTCGAGATCTTTAGTGAGTTTCTTGACGAGATATAAGGTTACTGATCTAACTTTGGAACAAGCAGGACGTGAGTAGATATATCGATTAGTAAGTTTAACCTTCCCAACACCTTTTGCATAAGAAAGCAGAACCATCAATAGTCTTAATTACAGTGAATTTGGTTGCATGGCATATATTGGGTAATAAGGTTTTATTACAGTCATATGGGAAGAAGCCCGAGAATCAACAATCCAAGTCTCATTACTAAGCGGTGAGTAAAATATATACTGTTTTAGCATGAGTGGCCATTTCGAGAGGGGAGCTACCTTCACGATCTTTGAGCAATAAAGGCTCTAAAGGCGCAAAGCGAGCATTTAGCTTATCTGTCATTTTCCTCTTCACCGATAAGTTTGCCTTGACTTTCCTGGTTGGTTTTGAGGTTTTAGAGGGGTAGGTTTGCCATGTAGCTTCCAACAATTGTCCTTGGTGTGATTTGTGCGTTTGCGGTGATCACGTAAGCAGCTTTCGGCTTTCTCGGTGAGGCTTCTGTAAGTCTCATTAACCTTCAATGAGGCAAAGTACCTTGATAGGGTTGTCGGCAGGGGTTCCAGAAGACATCACTTTCCTCCTCGCTTTCCTCATGTTTGACCTCGGCAAACATGGATTTGAGATTTGGAAGAGGTTTAGTAGCAAGAATTCTACCTCGACATCATCAAGAGTAGGATTCGATCCGAGAAGGAATTTGAATACTCTTTTTTCGATAATGTCTTTAAAGAGTGCAGCATCTTTAACATCATTCCAGGGTGAGTTTCCAACATATCTAGGTGTTGCCATGCCTTAGATAGTTGATTAAAGTATTGAGTTCTGAGACATATCCCCCTTGTCGCAATTTTGAATCTGAGCTTGAGTTCATAGACTTGAGATGTATTGTCCTTTTTGAGTAAAGGTCTCGGCATTGTCCTGATTTCCTTAGCAAATGTCATACATCATGAAGTTCTCATCGATCTCTTTTGTCATAGACCTCGTGAGGATGGTCATGACTTGGTTATTTTTCTCGTGTCCCATGCTTCAAACTTGGGGTCGGTTCCCGAGAGCGGAGTTTGGAACAGACGGATATCCCATCTTGCCCTGGCCGGAGATATACATTTTCATAGACCTTGACCATAGCAAGTAGTTGTTACCATCAAGTTTATGATTTGTAAAGAAGAGTGTTCGATTATCCCGATCACGAGGAGGCGGTGTGAGTTCAAGAAGATGAAACTTCGGATAATATTGACATTTTCCTGAAAAAGAACTGAGTTTTGCAGCGGATTTTAGAACTCAGTAAGTCTCTGATACCATGAAGAGAGTTTGAGAATGTGATAAACACAAGAGTAAACTTCAACTTAGTTTATTCATTGAGTAAAAGATGTATAAATAGATACAATTGAGATAGAGAGACTAGCTAGCTAGCTTGGGCGGCCACTTGAGTATGTAGATGTGGGCGGCAAGCATGCAAAAGTAAAAAGTAAAAGTTATGTCTATGACATAAAGTAAACTAGAGTTTGACATATTAATTGTTTATATGACTCACAATTAATATGTCTTTTACAATTAATTTTACAATTAAATAAGATGTACAAAATATTATGCACGAAATCCACGAGGCTCAAAGAATCTGCTGAGCACTGTGAAGCCTCAAGCAGATCGAAGTCACTTGAGTAATATTTCCATATTTCCACAAAGATCTTGAATGTCCAAGTCGTAGTCTTTCACAAACTCTAACCATCTCCTCTGTCTCATGTTCAGATTCTCTTGAGTAAAGAAGTACTTTAAACTCTTATGGTCCGTAAAGATTCTAGCCTTCACTCCATACAGATAGTACCTCCAAGTCTTTATGTTTATGCATATAAAAAATGGCTTTTAGTTATTATATATTTGTTCGTTTAACGAACCAATTATGATATTTTATATATAATAACGTCTCTAATGTCAATTTGTGAAAGAGAAATCATAATGGTGATTATGGTAGATGAGATCTAGACTCACTTTAAAAGGTTTGATACTTATATGTCTCTAGTCGTATGTAATATTAAATAGGACATTAATAGTATGGTTAGACAAGCACATATTGAATGTCTTCTATCTTAGGAAGATGATATTGCTTGGAATATCACGGTGGTTTTACTGGAAGTGATGCGGTCTGAACGGAGAAGATAACTTATGATGTGGCTATTGTTAAGGGCTAAATTGTAGTATTTATACATATATTTTCTATATCAATTTCCCCTACATACGTATGATTTTCATAGATTTTGAGCTTATAATTGATTAATTGAGTAAATGGTGTTTTTAATAGTTAAATATGAAAACATATCGATTTATATGCTTATTTGGTGATTTTATGTTGTTTTGGAATTGTGTTACGTTTTGGTATGTTTTTCGATGTGTGTAGATACATATCTTTAACTTTGGAAGAGATTTGGAAGAGGCTAAGGTCGAATTTGAAGTGTTGATAAGAGATAGAGATGATACAAGAGGATAGAGATGGAGGAAAGAAAGGATAATGATCAAGAAATCGAAGTCCAGCAAATCTGGACGAGCGTCCATGCAGCGTCCACTATGGACGGGCGTCTGGTCATTTGAACGTGCGTCCAGAATCGTAATTCACATACAGAGAGTTCAGACGCTGTCTAAACGAGCGCCCAACCCCGTTCGAAAAAGTGGACGGGCGCCCACATATTCGCACGGGCGCCCACCGCCGTTTTCTTTGAAACCGACTTAGGTTATCTGTAGCAACCGCCTCGCTTTTCTATTTAAAGCACAAGCAGCCCCAAACCCTAATTCATTGAAATTTCTTCACATCAAAAGAGAGGCCAAGAATGCATCTTGAGAGTTTGAAGGCGGTCACCCGAGCCTTGTGCACGGGTGAACCGAGGTTAGATTAGGAGTAGATTAGATGTTTTCTTTTCCGTTCTTGGATCCTTCAATGTATGAGACTATGTGAGTTCTTCTTGATTTATTTAATTCCAGTTTTTATTCATGATCTGGGTTCTTTTTGTATTTTTCTATGTGGTTTGTATGGCTACGTGAATAAATTGAGGAATTAGTTCACGATAGATGTTTATAATACGGAAGTTACATATCTTTAACTTTGGAAGAGATTTGGAAGAGGCTAAAGTCGAATTTGAAGTGTTGATAAGAGATAGAGATGATACAAGAGGATAGAGATGGAGGAAAGAAAGGATAATGATCAAGAAATCGAAGTCCAGCAAATCTGGACGAGCGTCCATGCAGCGTCCACTATGGACGGGCGCCTGGTCATTTGAACGTCGGCCCGTAATCGTAATTCACATCTGAGAGAGTTCAGACGCCGTCTAAACGAAAGCGCCCAACCCCGTTCGAGAAAGTGGACGGGCGCCCACATATTCGACGGGCGCCCACCGCGCTTTTCTTTGAAACCGACTTAGGTTACTGTAGCAACCGCCTCAGTTTTCTATTTAAAGCACAGCAGCCCCAAACCCTAATTCATTCAGAAATTTCTTCACATCAAAAGAGAGGCCAGCAGCCGCATCTTGAGAGTTTGAAGGCCGGTCACCCGAGCCTTGTGCTCGGGTGAACCGAGGTTAGATTAGGAGTAGATTAGATGTTTTCTTTTCCGTTCTTGGATCCTTCAATGTATGAGACTATGTGAGTTCTCTTCTTGATTTATTTAATTCCAGTTTTTATTCATGATCTTGGTTCTTTTTGTATTTTTCTATGCGGTTTGTATGGCTATGTGAATAAATTGAGAAATTAGTTCACGATAGATGTTTATAATACGGAAGTTGCGTAGACGCTAGATCACCATAGAAAGATAGGGTTTTTAGCCATTAATGATGACAAGTTAATGAGTTAGATTCTTAGGTTGTTAGGTTCTTTAAAAACGAGAGTTAATTGAATCTACACCCGAGTTTTGTTTGGTAAATCAGTCTCAACACTCGAAAGATGAGAGATAGATAATTGAATTCACTACGAAAGTAGGCTTTCATAGCTTGAGAGATAAGTTCACTAAGAGATTAGGGATTTGTGTCTCGTGAAAGGGTGAAACCACAAACTGAATTAGAATCATGAGATTAACTAGAATTGAAATCACTTAGGTTTGTACTTTGGTTGTTCCCATGTTTCTTAGGTTAGATTTATTTTTATGTTTCTTAGGTTGGATTTATCTTGATTGTTCTTTTCTGTTTTTATGTTTTGTTCTTTCGTTTCTTTTGTTTATTCATTCTTTGAGTAACAATTGAGAGAGTTAATGAAATTAGATTCAACATCCCAATTCCCTGTGGATCGACCCCTTACTTATCTCGCTCTACTATCAACAACCCGGTATTCGGCCGGTTAGGAGTTAGTTTTGCAATTAGGTTAGGGTTTATAAATTTTCTTTTTGTTTAGTGATGCAAAATCTCTCGCAACAAAAGTGGCGCCGTTGCCGGGGAATAGGTGTCATGTTGAATCTAGTTTTGTTAGTTCTCGATTTTGTTACGTTTTGTTTTTGTTTTCAATAAAAGTAGCGTATACCAAATTGAGAGTTTTTATTTTGCCGTGTTTCGATAACCATTGGGTTAAGAATGTGCAAAAGTTTTTTACTCAATTTGTTTTACGTGAATCATGTGTTTATGTGTTATCTAATCTAACCCCTGTGCTGAAATTTGTCTGTGGCTGCGGTGTCTGTGCTGTGATGTTTTGAATTATGAGTTTCTAGGGTTTGCTGTGTTATTTTCCTGCGTTTTCTGTGCGTATTTGTTGTTGGACGGCGCTCGCTTGTTGGGCGCCCGCCCGATTCATAATCTGCAGGAGGACGAGCGTTTGGTTTACTGAACGCCCGTCCAGGGCTGAAATTTCCAGTGAATGCCCGTTTGACTGGATGAACGCCCGTCGGGTCTGAAGGAATTCAGTCCAGGTTCTGATTTTTCTTGATTTTATTTTCAATGCTTTTATTTGATGTGGATTTTTCATTCGAGCTTCTGTGGCTAATTGATGTTTACATAGATGTCCTGAACTTATATGTTTTTACCTTTCCATCTATGAATCCATGTTAGATAATTGATCAATTCCTTATATATGATTCATCTAGGCATGTTATAGTGACTGTCGGTTCTCGTAAGCTATAACTGTTCTTATGGTTAATTAGTAGCTAATGTCGGTTCCCGTATGCTACATACCGCTCCGATGAATCTTTTAAGCTTTTAAGACTTACGTGCTTCCTTTGTTTTTATAGTTCATATGGGTAGCTACTGTCGGTTTTCCGTATGCTACAACTCGGACCATATGAGTTATATCTTTTTAGTATAGACAACTGTTGGTTTCCATAAGTCTATCACTTTAGATAAGTCTTAAAGCGCGCGTCATGCATGTAGTAGGACAAAGACTGCTGTTTATCGTAACCTGTCATTATGTGGTAGACGTTTATATATATGTCGTGTTGCATATAGTGGGCTAGTTTTCTTTCTTTTATTTTCTTTTCTTTTTGCATATCATTTAAATGCATTTCATTTAGTTGCATTTCATATAGTTGCATTGTTTTTTTTATTTCTTTCTTTTATTTTTCTTGAGTGTAGTTAACTGTCGGTTTCCGTAATACTACCTCGTTTTTATTTTATTTTTAGGATTTTTTTTTTCACGTAGACTGCATTGTAATGCATTTTCATGTAGTTGCACCTAGCCTACTATTTTGTAATGTTTCATGTATATTTTCCATTTTTATTTGAGCTTAATCTAAAAATTCTCTAGACTTCCTTTCCTGTGCTTTATATGTTATCTTCCCCCGTGCCCCCTAGATTTTGCCTTGTTTTCAAGTGTGCAGGGTGTTTGCATTAGCAATCAGGCGCTTTTAGATGAAGCTTGATTTTCGGTGGATGGTCCACGTTTTATCGCTTTGTCGAGCATTTCTGGATTTGTCGTATACCACTTCCAGCATTGCCCCATTCGAACTACAATCAGCTAAGTATTGTCTTTCTTTTTCTTTTTATTTCTGTACAACTTGAGGGCAAGTTGCAGTTTAAGTGTGGGGGAGGGGATGGTTTATGTGTATCTACAGTCATTTGCTCATATTTTTAGTATTTCTATGAAAAGTGCTTAATTTTCAAAATTTTTGTTTTATCCCGAGTAGACAAAGGCATATCTTTGCTTGAGTTTATATCATTTTTTCTATATTCTGTATATTTAGTAATTTTAGTTGTTTCACCCGACACTCTTTTTCACGAGCCATAGTAAATGATGAGCTAAATGTTGAAAGCCTACCCCATTTTAGTTGGAGATTTTTTTATGATTATAGCATGTTTCTTTGCTTATGTACAATTCTTGAAAAGTTTAGTAGTTTGTATTCTAGAATTAAAGTATGACATACTGTGAATATCTGTAAGTTTGAATGTGATAAGTGAAACGTGATTAAGTCTTTGCAATAGTAATAAATTGTGTACTTGAGGTGTTATGCTCAAGTGGTCGTGCTACTAGAAAATAATCTTTTCCACTCGCCAAATTGTAAATCTCTAAGTAAACATAATTGTAATTGTGTGTGTCGGAGTTGGTTTATGATTTGGAGTGCGGTAGGGTGTACCACGTATGTCCTATTCCACTATGATGACCAAAGCTCACGACGATCGGTTTATAGTTGCCTTATGATTGGAGTAAGGTAGGGATTATCTTGAAATGTCCTATTCTCGCTATGAGGGCAAAAGCTTATTCGATGTGTGTTAGAAAAGTGTGAAAAAGTGAAAATATTGAAATATATTATTATGAATAAGTAAGAAATTTGAGTTATCGTTAATCTTATCCCCAAGATAAAATGAAGGATATGTTGTAGGGATTATCCTCTGAGTCTTCAGAAATGTTTTAGATATTCTCTACTATTTCTTTTTGGGATATGTATGTTTTGTAAAGTGCCTGTTATAATTTTTGAATATTTCTAACTTAGATGGGAAATCGGGCTAGTTTTGGTTTGAATAACTTTCAAATTGTGGAACTTAGTGGAAGTTTATTATGGCTATGCACACACTCACGCGGGTGAACTACTAAGTTATTGAATATACTTTATATTTGTATAGATGTTTATTTCTCTCGAGCTTGGTTTTGTTTTGTTTTGCTCGAGGACGAGCAAAAAGATAAGTGTGGGGGTGTTGTTAAGGGCTAAATTGTAGTATTTATACATATATTTTCTATATCAATTTCCCCTACATACGTATGATTTTCATAGATTTTGAGCTTATAATTGATTAATTGAGTAAATGGTGTTTTTAATAGTTAAATATGAAAACATATCGATTTATATGCTTATTTGGTGATTTTATGTTGTTTTGGAATTGTGTTACGTTTTGGTATGTTTTTCGATGTGTGTAGATACATATCTTTAACTTTGGAAGAGATTTGGAAGAGGCTAAAGTCGAATTTGAAGTGTTGATAAGAGATAGAGATGATACAAGAGGATAGAGATGGAGGAAAGAAAGGATAATGATCAAGAAATCGAAGTCCAGCAAATCTGGACGAGCGTCCATGCAGCGTCCACTATGGACGGGCGTCTGGTCATTTGAACGTGCGTCCAGAATCGTAATTCACATACAGAGAGTTCAGACGCTGTCTAAACGAGCGTCCAACCCCCGTTCGAGAAAACGGGCGGACGGGCGCCCACCGCTTTTTTTCTTGAAACCGACTTAGGTTCTTGTAGCAATCGCCTCGATTTTCTATTTTAAAGCACAAGAGCCCCAAACCCTAATTCATTGAAATTTCTTCACATCAAAAGAGAGGCCAGCAGCCGCATCTTGAGAGTTTGAAGGCCGGTCACCCGAGCCTTGTGCTCGGGTGAACCGAGGTTAGATTAGGAGTAGATTAGATGTTTTCTTTTCCGTTCTTGGATCCTTCAATGTATGAGACTATGTGAGTTCTCTTCTTGATTTATTTAATTCCAGTTTTTATTCATGATCTTGGTTCTTTTTGTATTTTTCTATGCGGTTTGTATGGCTATGTGAATAAATTGAGAAATTAGTTCACGATAGATGTTTATAATACGGAAGTTGCGTAAACGCTAGATCACCATAGAAAGATAGGGTTTTTAGCCATTAATGATGACAAGTTAATGAGTTAGATTCCTAGGTTGTTAGGTTCTTTAAAAACGAGAGTTAATTGAATCTACACCCGAGTTTTGTTTGGTAAATCAGTCTCAACACTCGAAAGATGAGAGATAGATAATTGAATTCACTACGAAAGTAGGCTTTCATAGCTTGAGAGATAAGTTCACTAAGAGATTAGGGATTTGTGTCTCGTGAAAGGGTGAAACCACAAACTGAATTAGAATCATGAGATTAACTAGAATTGAAATCACTTAGGTTTGTACTTTGGTTGTTCCCATGTTTCTTAGGTTAGATTTATTTTTATGTTTCTTAGGTTAGATTTATCTTGATTGTTCTTTTCTGTTTTTATGTTTTGTTCTTTCGTTTCTTTTGTTTATTCATTCTTTGAGTAACAATTGAGAGAGTTAATGAAATTAGATTCAACATCCCAATTCCATGTGGATCGACCCCTTACTTATCTCGCTCTACTATCAACAACCCGGTATTCGGCCGGTTAGGAGTTAGTTTTGCAATTAGGTTAGGGTTTATAAATTTTCTTTTTGTTTAGTGATGCAAAATCTCTCCAACAGCTATACGGTGGCCGTGAAGAACTCACGGCGGAGCTCAGCCGGTGGGTAAAAAGTGTGATAAGAACGAAACGTGGTCGACGAATTGGCAGAGTTTATCTGCTTGTCTTTAATTGTCTATATCCTTACAGGTGATTTGAAGCCTCTATTTATAGGCAAAAACGCTAATTGTGATTAGACTAGCAGCGACAAGACATAATTTAAACCTAATTAAGAAGACACGAAAGGGTAGAGGGTCGCGCTATTGGGACCGCCAGATGCTTTATCGTCATCACGCTGGGATTGTCTTATCCTTGCTAATGTCGAGTCTAGTGCGTGTTCGCCTATGCAGAGGGCCTAGTCCGAAGGATTGATGTGACGTACATCGAGTGGCGTGTTCGGCCCCCAGTTTGAGGACTGAATTGATCGCGCGAGCTTGATGAATTGATCGTCTTATTTCCAGCTGGACTGGTGGCGATGGAGGTCAGAGGCAGAGAAAAGACCACTGAGGTGGGTATAAAGGTCTTTGGGTCCACTGTTATCTGGCCGTAGTATATCAATGGCCCCTTACTCCATGGTCAGACCGCTCGTTAGGGTATGGGCAGGGAGTAACGTTGTTCGTATGCGGCATACCTTGTTTCAGTGATCTTTGTTAAGATAAGACCGATTTTGATGGTATCAGGCCGGAGCGAGTCATGGCGATAAGTCATCGTTTGGGATGCGTGAGGTGTTCATAGCGAACAGTATGGACCGTCTCGATTGATGGGTTTTTTCGAGGCAACTTTTGGGTCGCGTTACGACCCATTGCAAGGCACTTGCGCGATGAAGTGCATAGGTGAAAAATGCTGCATCCTACGGCGCATAGGTTTGGGACCGCACTGACGTTAGGGTTTTAGCAATTTTCATGTCATGATATGACTCATTGCCTGATGCTGTGCTATGAAGCGGACAGACTTATTAGTGGTAGCTATGACCTGGTGCTAGATGAGGCGCGATCGCAATCGCCCAGCTGGCTGATGTTTAGAATTCTCTGAACCGATTTTTGTTGGGGGGAAAATCTCGCTAACCGTGAGGTGGTTTTAATTAAAATTTCGAATCTCAAGGTGGTTGAGGTGACGTTTCAGCTTCTCATGCTGCCTATATATCAGGAGTAATCTTGAATCGACATATTTTTGCATTTCCCGTTTTTGTAAGATCCATTCTTCTTCCATTTCCGAACACAAGCGTCTTGTGAAGAATCCGATGGTTCAACCATAGCGTCTGTGTATTTCTGTGGTGGCTTGTTTCCAGTTTCCAACTGATATTCATCTCTTCTCCGGCCGATCGCTCTATTTAGGCAAATTTCGAATTCCGTTACTGTACTAGTTTCCTCAGGCCATGGTATTTTTTTAATCAGTAGTTTCTTTTGAAATTTCATGGAATAGTTGGTTGTCGAGGGTTTGGGTAGGGTTTCCCCTGCTTTTACGTTTAATGTGGCGCCTGAGTGTTTTCCCGTCTGCATACAATTTCCCTTTCTGTTTGTTTTTTGGGTTCACTAGATAGGGGATATAGTTTGCCCTTATTCCTTTCTTTTCCCGAATCTCGGCATTAATCATAGCGTATTGAGATGATATTGATTCTATTAGGGAAAACGGAGGGGCGAGGTGTCACGATGAGCGGACACGCTCGTCTTGGCCCGACTCTTATGTCTTGGTGATTGATGATCCACCTCACCCTTGTGTTTTTCAGGATGTCTTCCGAGCGTACTCATAGCCAGGAAGGTCAAGAAGCTACGGGACATGGGCTTTTTGAAATGGATCAGTACGGGTAGACCCTCGAGGACTTTGCTGAGCAACTTGCAGTGGAAATGTCTGAGGGAGAGGCACCGAGTGTTTTTTATCAGGGCCCGGATGAGGGGGAGGCTTTATTGCGAGCAAATACAGCTCGCTCCAAAAATCGGAGGGCCTCCAGATAGTTGAATCCGCGACCCCCTAAGAAATACACCGAAGAGGGTCATGCGGAGCTCGAAGCCCATAAAGCTTTTGATAGAGAGGTAGCTCATCAATGGAAAAAGTTTCATCGCTTTGCCGACTATACTAGATCCCTGGTTGCCTATGATATCTCTTCAGATTATCGTTTTATTAGCTTTCCCGGGATCAGCGACATAAAACAGGTGTGTGGTCGGTCCAAGTTTTATTAGCCCCCTTTCGATCATTTCCTTGTAAAGTTCTTAGAGGTACCGATACTCATCCCAGCGATCATACCTTGGGCTTGATGAGGGTGGTTTTGGGTTTTATCGTCGTGATCGTCTGCTTGGTAGGGAGCCCTCTCTCGCCGTGTTTAACCATTTTTATTGGGTTGCCAAGTTTGGAGAATCTAATCAAATTTCTCGCCGGAGAAAAGCCTGTCAGTTATTTTTTTATCTTCCCGAAAAAGTAGACACCTGGCATAGTCGGTGTATAAAGGTTGAATCTTGGGTCGGATGGCCTTTTAGAAGAATCCCTGGAATAGATCCGGACACCGAGAGCATCAAGGGAGTCGAAGAGGAGGTCGACGATCAGCACTTTATTGTTAGAATCAGAAAACTGTTGGGTTTTGTTGGAGGAAAGAAGCCCACAAAAGAAAGGACTTTCAATCTCCGTCTCCTCCTCGATCCTACCGAGAATTACAGTCGGCTGGTAGGGATTATAGGTTCCGGTGAGGAAGAGGCACTCGTCCCGGTCGAACCGCTCTTGTGCGATCCAGAGTGGTATGCAGAATGTCATAATAGGATATGGCTACCCTCAGAGTGTGAGGAACATGGGGGTGACCCCCGAGTGAGTGAGGAGTTTCTTGTCAGCATCATATGTATATCTCGATTTAATGTGTTTTGTTGTTTTCTTTCCATATTTGTCTTTTTGATACTGTATTAATTGTGTCCACTTGTGTAGATATGGTGAATGCAAGTCGTCTTCATCAGCAGGCACACGCCCAGGCTTAAGCCAGTGATGACAAGTGGGCGGAAATTCTTTCCGGCATTAACGAGCGCCCTCTCCCCATGGTTTCCATGCCCAAAAATGCTGCTACTGCTCAGTCGAAGGCCAAATCTACTGCCGTGGTTATTAATGAGCCCGGTCAATCGGCCGCCTCCAAACGATTAAGATCTTCGACCGATGCTGGGTCAGTTGGGTTGGCGTCGGGCGCCGAGTTTATTGATGTTGAAGATGTTGAAGAAAACGATGCTTTGAAGAAATCACGGACCGATGGCGGTCAGAGCCACAAAGCTGCTGCTGTGGCTAAGGAAACTCTAGTGAAGATAACTACTCAGTCCGATATTCACTCGATTGTGTAGCGCAATGTGGCGAAATCTTCCTCTCAACCTGATAATCGGGCTCCCTTGTTGATGCCCGGGTTCAAAAAACCACGCACTGAAAGTGAAGCCCTGCTCTTGGCCAATGCAATCTCTAGGGTTCCCAAACTTAGAAACCTGACATTGGATGGTCCTGGAGAGGTTGACCTGGTTATCCGGAAGGGGATCGATTCACGTTCTGTGATGACAGATAGATTGGGCCCGCAATCGGGTCTTTTACAACATCCACAGGACATAGCGGGTCTGATAGGGATGCTCACCACCTTTGTAAGCTCCTTTATTTTTCGTTCATTTTTTGTCGTTATTTTGAACATATCTTGATTCTTGTTTTCTTGGTAGGCCAACACTGCGGTGGCTCAGCACGATAGAATGGATGCTGATCGTGAGCACGAGCGGGATACAACTTTGAAGAAAGTTAGCCTATTAGAAGAGCAGGCCAACCAGGCTACCCTAGAAGAGGGCACAACCAAGAGCCAATTGGAGGAAATTAACAGGAAGCGTCGAGAGGACGATGAGGCCGCTAGGATTTTTCATGCTGAGCTCGTGTCCAAGGCTGAGTAAGAGGCACTTGAGTTTAACAAGACCATTTCGGAGCTGCAGGAAAAGGCTGCTCGGGTAGCTGAGGCATGGGCTAACGAGAAAAAGGCTATTGAATCTGGGATGGAAGCCAAACTAGAGGCGGCCAGGTCTACGGCCAGTATCGAAGCAGTGGCGCCCTTCCAGGCCTCTGAGGTTTATGTAAAAGCTCTTGGTGCCGCAGGTCTGGCGGGCTATGACGAAGGTTTCTATCGTCTGGCGCGCTGTGCTCGTTGGGCACTTGGACCTGGTGTGCCCTCTTTGGAAAACCTCAGAGACTGGACTCTGACCGACCAGTATGATGCTCGGCTGCTTCCATTCCATGCTGAGTTTCCATTTACTCATGAAGAGCTTGGTGCCATTGCTGTGGACTTAGTCGAGAGAGGTGAAGCTCCCTAGAGTCCGCCACCGGTGATCCCTTATAATTTGAGAGCGTTAGTTAATGGACCTGCAGTGGCCTTGGAGACTCCTTCCGCCCCTTCTGTGTCGAGCCCAGTCGACGAGCTACTACACCCCTCGCTTCAGGGAGAAAATGTTCACGATGCATCCCTTGTGCCCGTGGGTGGGGAGAGTCAGCAATGATGTTTTTCAATTTGTTTTTGATTGCAGCCCCCAGTTGTGATGCCTGGCTGTCCTCCTATCTTTTGATGTAATAACTTTTAAAACCTGGATGTTTGTGACAATTGTTGTATGCATTTATCATTATGCATATTCTTCTCTGCCGCATCGTTTTTGAGATATTCTTTTTTCGCTTTAATTTGGTCAAAAATACGATACGTTGTGTACTTGCGACCCAAAAGTGATCAAGTATTTGTTTGAGGGGTCGACTGCGACCCTAATGTTGCCCGTGTCCTCCCTTGTTTTTAAGAGGCCTCGGGGGCTCGTGTATAAGTTTGTTGAAGATATCTTGACCTCTGTCTGTGGTCTTATTATTTCAAGCATGCTTCCTGTTGAGGTCTGGCGGAGTTGACCTTGGACTTCTCCCTGTTTACTATCCCGGGTACGTCTGTCTTGGGAAGTGCAAGTGTTTGACTCCGTCAGGCTTCTTTATGACACGCTTTAATAATCATAATTTCGAGCAGCAGAATAATAACGGACATAATAATTAATGTTTGAATTTGAAAAGGATTGATCCTGACCGTTTGTAGCAAATTAATCTAGACTTGTGGGCCCTTCTGAGTCTGCCTATAAGAGGAGGTGGATGAACTTTATATTCATTTACTCTTTCCCTCAAATTTTCTTTGAATCCTTCCTCAGGGCCACCTTTCTTAATCATGTCTTCTTCTGATGGCTTATCTCTTTTTTTGTGACCTCCTCACGTGAAGTGTTGGCCAATTTTTAGGTGTACTTCAACCTGTGCCCTTTACTGATCGAGAGGGGCCTGAAACTGGGGAAGATCAGTGGGGGGATTTACTAACGGGCAGGTATGTCCGAATTCAAACAATCATTCATTTTCAAGCAAGCACGCACGGATGCTATTAAGCTCGCTTAGAACAAGGTGGCGGAATGACCGAGAAACGGGTTCGTAGGGACGCGAAGATGTTCAAATACAACGAACAAAATTAAGGAAGTTCTCAACACAGATATGTACAAAAATCATTATTGAAGAAAAGAGGGGACAACATTGGAACAACATACCAAAAAAAAACAACTACTCATCGGCTACTACTCATCGGTAGCAAAAAGGTTGGGGGAAGACTCTGACACAATTTCATCAAGCTCGACCTTCGGAAAGGGAAGGTGCTCATCCGACTGACAAGTGGGAACCAGGCCAAAACAGAGGTTAGAAATCAACCAGAGAAATGGAATGGAGCGACCGGGCTCCGTCTCCGTAGCAAAAGACACCGCCTCACGGTGTATCAAAAGACCTCAATCCATATTTACTGACGGGCTGCCGATAGCATGCATGAGCAAACCCTCCTCCTCCGTGACCTCCTTGACGTCATCAGTAGGAAGTGCACGAGTATTAATAAAATGCTTCCACTCCGATGGTCCTGAGACAGTTCTGACGCAACCCCCTCCAGAGCAAATTGCCAGGAGTGAGGAAATAGATAGTGAAGAGCTCTATTTTGATGCGTATGACGGGAAACCTTGTCCTCATCCAAGGCCCAGGCCCGCTCAGAGTGGAGGGCGGGGTCAAAGTTGGGAAGATGGAAGAAGTTGTTGATGACCGCCGGAGTAAAGGGAACCGCCACTCCACGCACAGGCACAAAGTTTGTGGACCCACTAGAGCCCATCACAGACAAAGCCGAGTATAATTCACGCACAACACTGACATTATTGCGGCTAGAAGGTTTGGCCACTAGGTCCTCCCAGCCGGAAAATTCAATGCGAAGGCGAGACCCCCACTGATCTTCCCCGGTTTCAAGACCCTCTCGATCATTAAAGAGCACCGGTTGAAGTACACCCCAAAATTGGCCAGCACTTCACGTGAGGAGGTCATAAAAAATTAGATAAGCCATCAGAAGAAGACATGATTAAGAAAGGTGGACTTGAGGAAGGATTCAAAGAAAATTTGAGGGAAAGTGTAAATGAATATAAAGTTCATCCACCTCCTCTAATAGGCAGACTCAGAAGGGCCCAGGGTCTAGATTAATTTGCTACAAATGGCCAGGATCAATCCTTTTAAAATTCAAACATTAAATATTATGTCAGTTACTATTCTGCCACTCGAAATTA
This sequence comes from Gentiana macrophylla, assembly GCA_026214975.1. Lineage (NCBI taxonomy): Eukaryota > Viridiplantae > Streptophyta > Magnoliopsida > Gentianales > Gentianaceae > Gentiana > Gentiana macrophylla. The sequence goes on from CM047805.1 coordinate 65,077,913, forward strand.
TTTTTATTAAAGCGTGTCATAAAGAAGCCTGACGGAGTCAAATGCTTACACTTCCCAAGACTGACATGCCCAGGATAGTAAACAGGGAGAAGTCCAAGGTCAACTCCACTAGACCTCAACAGAAAGCATGCTTGAAATAATAAGACCATAGACAGAGGTCAAGATATATTCAACAAACTTATACACAAGCCCCCGAGGCCTTTTAAAAATACGGGGGGACACGGGCAACATTAGGGTCGCAGTCGACCCCTCAAACAAATACTTGATCACTTTTGGGTCGCAAGTACACAACATATTGTAGTTTTGACCAAATTAAAGCGAAAAGAGAATATCTCAAAAACGATGCGGCAGAGAAGGATATGCATAATGATAAAGGCATAAAACAATTGTCACAAACATCCAGTTTTAAAAGTTATTACATCAAAAGATAGGAGGACAGCCATGCATCACAACTGGGGGCTGCAATAAAAAACAAATTGAAAACATCATTGCTGACTCTCCCCACCCTCGGGCACAAGGGATGCATCATGAACATTTTCTCCCTGAAGCGAGGGGTACAACAGCGCGTCGACTGGGCTTGACACAGAAGGGGCGGAAGGAGTCTCCGAGGCCACTATAGGTCCATTAACTAACGCTCTCAAATTATCAGGGATCACCAGGGGCGGACTCTAGGGAGCTTCACCTCTCTCGACTAAGTCCACAGTAATGGAACCAAGCTCTTCTTGTGTAAATGGAATCTTAGCATAGAATGGAAGCAGCCGAGCATCATACTGGCCAGTCAGAGTCCAGACTCTGAGGGTTTCCAAAGAGGGCACACCAGCTCCAAGTGACCATCGAGCACATCGTGCCAGATGAAAGAAGACTTCGTCATAGCCCGCCAGACCCGTGGCACCAAGAGCTTTTGCATAAACCTTAGAGGCCTGGAAGGCCTGATGATGGTCAATTTACACCATTAATTATCTATTTATTACCCCTGATTCTAGCTTAAATGGGCTTTAAGTGGTTAATAATTAGTCGTCTCGTGCATAAATTACACCCGAACCAAGTTACGACTCGTTATTATGTAATTAGTCATTTTATTATATTATTTGATATTACAAGCCTCGTTTTATTGTTTATTTATAGTGGGCTTGATTTGGAAGCGATTGGAATGGACTTCGGAGGAGAAAAATGCATGAACGGACCGAGAACGGACCAGCGGCGAAGTAAGCGAGAGGCCAAATAGAATCCTCAGGCTCATTGGCGGCAATGAGCCCTCGCTCGGCTTCCAAATGAGTTGACCAAATTGCCCTTACTTTGGAGACACGTTTTCTATCTTGTTAGGGTTTAGGATTTATGAATTAGGTCCACTGACGGCTATTCGAAGTCGGTTTTACAGCCTATATAAACTCCCTTTCATTATACACTTTTTACATCGACTCATAACACAAATTATAAGTTTTTCAGAGCAGTTTTAGTACAAATTTCCAGCAGGAATAATATGAGTTATTTGTATTCACTTGTTCTTTCTTCTATGTTGTAATTAATCCACCACAATTATTGTTTATCGTTTGAGGTTGTTCGTTCTTCACCGAACGATGTAGATCTAAGGATATGATATGAGGCAGTGGGGATTCCTTGTCCATAAGGATCCACACGCCCAGATCTGTTATCCGGTCACCTATAGATGACTTTGGTATGATCAACAATCGTGTTTTTAGTAGATCTATATAATTTCTTTATGAATCTCTATTTTATCCGTTACGTATCAATCTAGCCACGTCTTTATGATGTGATTGTCCACCTAGAATTTCTTGTCTTAGTAGGTATGACTACGGCTACGTTGCTCGTCTGTTTTAATTGGCGTATGATTAGGAAATACCAATATAGGGCTCCTAGGTCGGCTCTTGAATTGATCTTCCGGGACTTTCTGCGAGATCTAGATTTGTGTTATATTCGGGAATTGCATGCACCTAGTTATACGTACGTCGTAGATTAGCATGAGACCGTGCAGGTAATTGTTAATGGGACAGAGACTGACGCGATCACTTAGGAAGTACGCCTAACCACAGGAATGTTGCCTAGGTGAGGAATACGGTTAATATCGGCATCCTTAGTTTTGTAAGCGTGCGAGTTATATGAGATGGAGGCCTGTGAAGCGAAGTCATGTAATGTAGCACAGTGATCTAGATGGCCTAACCGGAGCTATATCTAGTTTAGGGGATGACTCCTGTAGCCAATATAAAAGAAAAACAAATCGGATTAATAGTTGTCGAGTCTAGCTTAATTATATAGAATCTCTAGATCCAAACGATAACATAGTAATTGGGGAGGTTAATTACTTGTATGTTATGTGTTGTGTCGAGTCGTGTCCTTTATCCTTTCTTGTCATTTGTTGGTCGTAGACCGCCTCCGTGTGCTCTGCATGAATGATTAATTGTTTGTATATAAATGACCCACAATTGGATCCCTGTGGGATCGACCTTGATTCTCTATAGCTATACTACGATGGACCTAGTCCTCTTGCTAGTATTGGTTTATGGTGGTCAAGTATTTTATTATCACTTGATCAACGTCATCAAGTTTTTGGCGCCATTGCCGGGGAACCAACGGTCAATTTTAAATATAAATAATTTTTTATTCATGTTAAGTTTTTTGTTTTAGAGTCTGTTTTTACGTTTTTGAGTCACTCTGGTTGTCTGCTCTGTGCAAAAATTCCAGATTCTAAAAATCTGGTTTCGCTCCCAGCGAGACTACCTCTCGCTGCCAATGAGCCTGGTCTGTTTTCTGGGATTTCGCGTGTCTGTTTATCTCCGTATGTTTAATCCATAGGTCTGATAGCAGCATGAGAAACCATGTTAAAGTCTATCTACGGTCTGTTTGTTTTTTTGTTTTTCTTCTGTTTGCAGAAACCATGGAAACAATAATCCGAGTCAGTAATTTTTCGCGGGCGCTGAGAAAATAACCCAGCAACATGTGGAGCTACGAATCTACAATGGGAAAAGCGATGGAAGCAATACCTTTAAAGCACCAAGATGGCTCCGGAAAAAAAAGAAAGAAAGAAAAGAAGAATTAAAAGGCTTAAATTCTTCGTGGTATAATATTAAAGGCAAGGTACTACTTTTTTTTGCTTATGTTTTACTATCTTTTGGTTTTTTGAACATAAGTTAGCCTATACATGAACCTGAGTATGAATCTTAGCCCAGAGTTGGTTTGTAAGATTAATTTTATTAGTGTGGAAGGTTCTGCCCCAAATCTGTCTCATCTAGAGGGTGTAAGGAAACATGTAGTTGTTGAAAGGAAGAAGTGAATAAAGAGTTCCTCGTAGTTCTGTTACAATCTCTTTGTCCTATGCATGAGATTGCTTCTAGTGGCCACGGGAGCAACAATTTGTGTAGTTTTAAGAATTCTCAATCAAAAGAAGACGTTGAATTTTGAGAAAGCATAATGAGGCAGCAATATAGAGGATATGATTAAAATGGGTCCCTAGGACTAAATCTGCCTAGAATTCACTAATTCCTAAAACGAGGGCCGAGGTAAGAGCTTTGTATAAATGGTATGGATAGATGTCGTTTCCTAGGGCTCACAACCAAGGGAAGGGTATTAATCCGCAAAAGCGATGAGCCCACCTCTTATAGTGCTCAAAGGGTCAAAGTCTGGCGAGCTATGAAGGATGACTGACAAGGATAATTTTTGGAAAGTCGAGCCGAGGACTTTAAACTCAGAACTACTTCTTTAAAACCCTTAGGATTTCTTTTTAGTTTTTTATGTTTTGTTTTCTTTGAGTCAAATAAGAGTAACGTGACATGTGTTGAGGTTTTTTATTTACCGTGTTCCGATGGCCATTAGGCTAAGGATGTGCAAAACTTTTTTACTCAATATTGGCCACGTGAAGTAGAGTTCCGTAGGAGAGTCGGAAATTGCTAAAGAAAAGGAAATTTAGCAATCAACCTTAAGATGGAAGCATTGAGAGAGCTTGAGAATTATTGAAAATATAACAGAGAATGATTGGTGTAAACCGGAACGATTTTGGTCAACTTCCAAAACTTTTTAGAATGGCGATCCGAGTGAAAATCCAAAGTTGTGTGCAATTCGTTCTGCAACTACCCTTATCCTTTCCTTTGTACCTTTTCACCCTTCAACCTTTTCTATTCTCTCACCAATCTATCTCACAATTCACATTTCTAACCATTCTTTCATTCCCTCTCTTTCTTTCCATCTATTTCACTCTCCCACCCTAACCCAATCCCTTAACCAATTTCAACCCACCCATAATCACAATGTCTTACACACCCTTTATCTTTTCTTACCATCCTTCACTATCTTTTTCTAAACTCATCATAGATAGATATTATAAGTTTTTGGTTTGATCGAAATACATCATCTCTTTCTACCGGAAGATTTCAATTTCACAATTTTTCTGACCCTTCCGGCACATATAGATGATGAGTTTTGTTCTAAAATATCACACCGATCAGACCTTGTTGATGACGTTGAGAACTTTTACATGCTAAATTAGGTAATTAGTAATTTCGAGGAGTAGCTACATCTCCCTAAGTTGTTGATATCCAATCTAAGCGAGAAGTTTCTGCGCTAAGTATTTGATTTTATCTTTAGCCAATAGGTCACACCCAATCTGTTATTCCTTACCAAGTTTCTCTTTAACACTGGTTTGAATACCTTGTCGATCCAGTCCACCTCATGTTTTTCCACATGGGGTAATGCTTTTTGATCTTTGTCTTCTCCACCTGGTTTCAAGAATATTTATGTGGTGGAAGATATCGATGAAGACTATAATCTTTTGTTGATTGTTTATTTTTCTTTCTATTTAGTATTTTTTTTTGAGTCCGAATATCCTTTATCTTATTCGTTTTAGTAATTCGTGTCTGAACTAGTAGTTATAATGCTATAAAATAAACATTGTGAGGGCTTAAACATCGGTTTGAGGTTTATTTTATTCCTTTTACTGCCCCTTTTTGATTATTACTTTTTATGGGCTAACGATGTAACGAGTTTCGAGCTTTGTTGAAAATTTGTTTTGTAGCGATATATCTCTGGTTAGGTTCATGTTTTGTAGAGTGCCCCGGAGTTCATCGACTTGTTCCACTTCCGCGCTTGACCGAAGCTAAGTTACTATCTTTATTTTATTTTATACATTGAGGACAATGCATTGTTTAAGTGGGGGGGGGGGGGGGGGTACGAGTCACTTAGCTTCCGTAGATCAAATAATTAATAAATGTCTAAAAATTAAAATTTTAAGCAAGAATCACATTTTCTTTTGTGAAAACCGAGCATGTATAGATGATGAAAGAAGCTCTTAAGCATAATTATAACTTATTTTTGCCATGCTATCTTCAAAATTGTTTAGTAAATATCATATCACGCTGTGTGAGTAGGTTTGTATTAAACATATATTTTGTCGTGGAATTAACCTCTTTAAACACGTATAACTTAAATGCTAAGTCTGAAATGTTAGATAAGAAATTATTTTTTCCGGAAGGTTGAAACAAGAACTAATTGACTTTGTGATTACTTCTTGCCATACTTCCGATAAGGCTAATATCGATGATACTGAAGCAAAAACCTGGCAAGAAAAAAATAGGATTTGGTTTATAAAATAAAGAAAAAAAAGAAGAGAAATTATGAGCATTTAGGTTAGAGACTGATAAACCGATGGAGCATAAGATGCACGGTTGTAAAACAAGGCAGTAGGGTAGCAAGTTCATGGAGATTTGAAGGTCGTTGCTTGCTAGGCACCCACCATTGCGAGTTACTGTCCCTAGAATCAACGCGGCCCTGGCAAAGAAACAAACGTGAACTGAGAAAAGTTTCTTGGTTTCCAAATCCGCCCTGCTTCACTAGAATCTGGTATTACACCTGTATTATTTGTTAACGATAAGGAGGCGTAGCAAAGTTTTGAGTGGTGAAAGTTGCATCTAGAGGACATTATAATTTGAATCTCTCTATTTCGAATACTCTGCATGACAGTTATATCACACACATGTTGATTCAATGATGAAATAGTGGTTAATACCTAACTGATAAACGTGTTTGCTATTTTATTTACTTTGGAATTTTGAATGAGCCTGCTATCAATTAGTAAATTATGTTTCGGTGGTTCTTTCGCCTTCTGTGTTTGCTCGGGACGATCAAAGGCTAAGTGGGGGGGTAGTTGATGACGGTCAATTTACACCGTTAATTATCTATTTATTACCCCCGATTGTAGCTTAAATGGGCTTTAAGTGGTTAATAATTAGTCGTCTCATGCATAAATACACCCGAACCGAGTTACGACTCGTTCTTATGTAATTAGCCATTTTATTATATTATTTGATATTACAAGCCTTGTTTTATGATTTATTTATAGTGGGCTTGATTTGGAAGCGATTGGAATGGACTTAGGAAGAGAAAAATGCACAGAAACGGACCAGGAACGGACCAGGCGAAGTAGGCAGAGGCCCAGCAGAATCCTCAGGCTCGCTGGCAGCGAGCGCTGCTTTGGCTGCCAGCGAGTTGACCAAATTGCCCTTACATTGGAGACACGGTTTCTATCTCGTTAGGGTTTAGGATTTACGAATTAGGTCGGCTGACGGCTATTCTAAGTCGGTTTTACAGCCTATATAAACTCCCTTTCATTATACACTTTTTACATCAACTCATAACACAAATTATAAGTTTTTCAGAGCAGTTTTAGTACAAATTTCCAGCAGCAATAGTGTGAGTTATTTGTATTCACTTGTTCTTTCTTCTATGTTGTAATTAATCCCCCACAATTATTGTTTATCGTTTGAGGTTGTTCGTTCTTCACCGAACGATGTAGATTTAAGGATACGATATGAGGCAGTGGGGATTCCTTGTCTACAAGGATCCATACGCCCAGATCTGTTATCCAGTGACCTATAGATGACTTTGGTATGATCGACAATCGTGTTTTTAGTAGATCTATATAATTGCTTTATGAATCTCTATTTTATCCGTTACGTATGTAGAAATGCTAAGATTTAGGTTTTCGCCGCGTCAATCTAGCCACGTCTTTATGGTGTGATTGTCCACCTAGAATTTCTTGTCTTAGTAGGTATGGCTACGGCTACGTTGCTCGTCTGTTTTAATTGGCGTATGATTAGGAAATACCAATATAGCGCTCCTAGGTCGGCTCATGAATTGATCTTCCAGGACTTTCAGCGAGATCTAGATATGTGTTATATTCGGGAATTGCATGCACCTAGTTATACGTACGTCGTAGATTAGCATGAGACCGTGCATGTAATTGTTAATAGGATAGAGACTGATGCGATCACTTAGGAGTACGCCTAACCACATTAATGTTTCCTAGGTGAGGAATACGGTTAATATCGGCATCCCTAGTTTTGTAAGCGTGCAAGTTATATGAGATGGAGGCCTGCGAAGCGAAGTCACGTAATGTAGCACAGTGATCTAGATGGCCTAACCGGAGCTAGATCTAATTTAGGGGATGACTCCCGTAGCCAATATAAAATAAATACAAATCAGATTAATAGTTGTTGAGTCTAGCTTAATTATATAGAATCTCTAGATCCAAACGATAACATAGTAATTGGGGAGGTTAATTACTTGTATGTTATGTGTTGTGTCGAGTTGTGTCCTTTATCTTTTCTTGTCATTTGTTGGTAGTAGACCGCCTTCGTATGCTCGGCATGAATGATTAATTGTTTTTATATAAATGACCCACAATTGGTTCCCTATGGGATCGACCTTGATTCACTATAGCTATACTACGATGGACCTATTCCTCTTGCTAGTATTGGTTTATGGTGGTCAAGTATATTATTATCACTTGATCTACGTCATCAAGGCCGCCACTGCTTCGATACTGGCCGTAGACCTGGCCGCCTCTAGTTTGGCTTCCATCCCAGATTCAAGAGCCTTTTTCTCATTAGCTCATGCCTCAGCTGCCCGAGCAGCCTTTTCCTGCAGCTCCAAAATGGTCTTGTTAAACTCAAGTGCCTCTTTCTCAGCCTTGGACATGAGCTCAGCATGAAAAATCTCAACGGCCTCAACGTCCTCTCGACGCTTCCTGTTAATTTCCTCCAATTGGCTCTTTGTTGTGCCCGCTACTAGGGTAGCCTGGTTGACCTGCTCCTCTAAAAGGCTAACTTTCTTCAAAGCTGTATCCCGCTCATGCTCACGATCAGCATCCATTCTATCTCGCTAAGCCACCGCAGTGTTGGCCTACCAAGAAAACAAGAATCAAGATATGTTCAAAATAACGACAAAAATTGAAAGACAAATAAAGGAGCTTACAAAGGTGGTGAGCATCCCTATCAGACCCGCTAGGTCATGAGGATGTTGTAAAAGCCCCGATTATGGGCCCAATCTATCTGTCATCGCAGAACGCGAAGCGATCCCCTTTCCGATAGTCAGGTCAACCTCTCTAGGACCATCCAATGTCAGGTTTCTTAGTTGGGGAACCCTAGAGATTGCATTGGCCAAGAGCAGGGGTTCACTTTCAGTGCGTGGTTTTTTGAACCCGGGCAGCAACCAGGGAGCCCGATTATCAGGTTGAGAGGAAGATTTCACCACATTGCGCTCTATGATCGAGCGAATATCGGACTGAGCAGTTATCTTCTCTAGGGTTTCTTTAACCACATCAGTAGCTTTGTGGCTCTGACCGCCATCGGTCAGTGATTTCTTCAAAGCAGCATTTTCTTGTACATCTTCAACATCAATATACTCGGCGCCCGACGCCAACCTAACTGACCCAGCATCGGTCGAATATCTTAATCATTTGGAGGCGGCCGATTGACCGGGATCATTAATAACAAGGGCGGTGGATTTGCCCTTCGACTGAGCAGCATCAGCATTGTTGGGCATGGAAACCATGGGGAGAGGGCGCTCGTTAATGCCGGACGGAATTTCCGCCCTCTTGTCCTTACTGGCTTGAGCCTGGGCGAGTGCCAGCTGACGAAGACGACTTGCATTCACCATATCTACACAAGTGGACACAATTAATACATTATCAAAAAGACAAATATGGAAAGAAAACAGCAAAACACAATAAATCAAGATATACATATGGTGCTGACAGGAAACTCCTCCCTCACTCGGGGGTCACCCCCACATTCCTCACACTCTGAGGGGAGCCATATCCTATGATGACATTCTGCATACCACTCTAGATCCTATAATAGCGGTTCGACCGGGACGAGCGCCTCTTCCTCACCAGGACAATAATCCCTGCCAACCGACTGTAATTCTTGGTAGGATCGAGGAGGAGACAGAGATTGAAAGTCCTTTCTTGTGTGGGCTTCTGTCCTCCAACAAAACCCAACAGTTTTTTGATTCTAACAATAAAGCGCAGATCGTCGACCTCCTCCTCGACTCCCTGATGCTCTCGGTGTCCGGCTCTGTTCCAGTGATTCTTCTAAAAGGCCATCCGACCCGAGGTTCAACCTTCATACACCGACTATGCCAGGAGTCTACTTTTTCGGGAAGATAAAAAATAACTGACAGGCTTTTCTCCGGGGAGCAGTTTGATTAGATTCCCTAAACTTGGTAACCTAATAAAAATGGTTAAACACGGCTAGAGAGGGCTCCCTGCCAAGCAGACGATTCACGACGATAAAACCCAAAACCACCCTCATCAAGCCCCAGGTAAGATCGTTGGGATGAGTATCGGTAACCTCTAAGAACTTTACAAGGAAAGGATGGAAAGGGGGCCTAGCCCTGGCCACAAAATGACATAATGCAACCAAACTTGGACCGACCACACACCCATTTTCTGTCTCTGGTCCCGGAAAGCTAATAATACGATAATCTGAAGAGGTATGATAGGCAGCCAGGGATCTGGTATAGTCGGCAGAGCGATGAAACTTTTTCCATTGATGAGCAACCTCTCTATCAAAAGCTTTCAGGGCTTCGAGCTCCGCATGACCCTCTTCGGTGTATTGCTTAGGGGGTCGCGGATTCAACTGTCTGGAGGCCCTCCGATATTTGGAGCGAGCTGTATTTGCTCGCAATAAAGCCTCCCCCTCATCCGAGCCCTGATCAGAAACACTCGGCGCCTCTCCCTCAGACATTTCCACTGCAAGTTGCTCAGCAAAGTCCTCGAGGGTCTGCCTATACTGATCCATTTCAACAAGGCCTTGTCCGTAGCTTCTTGACCTTCCTGGCTAGGAGTACGCTCGAAAGACAACCTGAAAAACAAGAAGGAGAGGTGGATCATCAATCACCAAGACACAAGAGTCGGGCCAAGATGAGCCTATCCGCTCATCGTGACACCTCGCCCCTCCGTTTTCCCTAATAGAACCAATATCATCTCAATACGCTGTGATTAAATCCGGAGATTCCGGAAAAGTAGCGGATAAGGGCAAACTATCTCCCTTATCTGGTGAGCCCAGAAACCACACATGAAGGGAAATTATACGCAGACGGGAAAACACTCAGGCGCCACATTAAACATAAAAGCAGAGGAAAACCTACCCAAACCCTCGACAACCAACTATTCCATGAAATTTCAAAAGAAACTACTAATTAATTAAAAAAATACCAAGGCCTGAGGAAAGTAGTACAGTAACGGAATTCGAAGTTTACCTGAATAGAGCAATAGGCCGGAGAAGAGATGAATATCATTCAGAAACTGGAAACAAGCCCCCACGGAAATACACATACGCTATGGTTGAACCGTCGGATTCTTCACAAGACGCTTGGGTTCTGAAATGGAAAAAGAAGGGATCTTGCAAAAACGGAAAATTCCAAAATAAGTCGATTCAAGGTTACTCCCTATATATAGGCAGCACGAGAAGCAGAAACGTCACCTCAACCGCCTCGAGATTAGAAATTTGAATTAAAACCACCTCACGGTTAGCGAGATTTTCCCCCTAACAAAACTCGGTTCGGAGAATGCTAAACATCAGCCAGTTGGGCAATTGCGATCGCGCCTCATCTAGCACCAGGTCATAGCTACCACTAGTAATTTTGTCCGCTCCATAGCACAGCATCAGGCAATGAGTCATATCATGACAAGAAAATTGCTAAAACCCTCATGTCAGTGTGGTCCCAAACCTATCCGCCATAGGATGCAGCGTTGTTCACCTGTCCGCTTCATCACGCAAGTGCCTTGCAATGAGTCGTAACGTGACACGAAAGTTGCCTCGAAAAAACCCGTCAATCGAGACGGTCCATATTGTTCGCTATGAACACCCCACGTATCCCAATCGATGACGTATCACCTTGTCTCTCTCCGGCCTGATACCATCAAAAGCGGTCTTATCTTAACAAATATCACTGAAACAAGGTATGCCGCATACGAACAACGTTACTCCCTGCCCATACCCTAACGAGTTGTCTGACCACGGTATAGAAGGCCATTGATATACCGTGGCCTAATGACAGTGGACCGAAAGACCTTTGTACCCACCTCAGTGGTCTTTTCTCCGCCTCTGACCTCCATCGCCACCAGTCCAGCTGGAAATAAGACGATCAAGTCATCGAGCTCGCACAATCAATTCAGTCCTCAAACTGGGGGCCAAACACGCCACCTGCTGTTCATCACATTAATCCTTCGGACGATACTCAACATTAGCAAGGATAAGATGACAGTCTGCATCTCTATGTGGTAGTCAAATCTCTATGTGGTAGTCAAATCTTTGTCTCTAAAATGAGACGGTCCTGACGGTGGCCAATCACCGAAAGACTATAGTCGAGTCGTAACCCAATATTCACTAGATCTCATACGATCATATCTCAATAACGACGATATACCCTAGGTAGGTCAACTCCCAATGGTGGTCGATCTGTTGGATCTGAACACGAGATTTTCACCGTCGTTATAATGTTGGGAGACAATTTTAACTCGATATTTGTCGTGGGAATAATTTTAAATTAATTCACTTAATTAATTTTATTTAATTATGGTCTCATCTAATACATGCATATTACTACGATATCGTATAAAGTAAAACATACAAAATATTCCGCGCACAAAATAACTGATATGATCATGGACTTTTCCTATGTGCGGTTTTAAATACAAACTGACGAAACCGCGGGTCACAATCTAAGGGTAGCTGCAACCGCCAATAGGATATTTATCTTTCTTTGGTCTTCGTCTTCTTGCTCCATTCTTGTTACATGATAAATTTAACTAATAAATATTTACACCCGCCGCACACAGGGGAGCTAACGGGAACGGGATAAATGTAAAAAGTAAAATAGGTCACGTTCTTCATAACGGCCTAGGACAATATGAAAAACCAACATAAAGTAAATCACTCTCATCTATCCTATTGGTTGAGTCCATGATCAATCGGGGTCCATATAATCATATTATATATATCTACACATCTAGTCCATACAATTATATCTTATGAAAAAAAATCAAATTAAAAATTTAACAACTTATGCGTCTTCTTTTATCACATCAAATAATTAATTAACTACTAATTAATTAAATGACTTAATCGAAAATAAAATTAACATTTAATTTTAAATCGATTTTAATTTCAAGTTTATTAATTTGGAACTATTGAAAATTAAAAATCAAAATTGAAAGGTCTCTTTTGTTTCCTTTCCTTTTGGCTTAACCAAAAGGGATGGCTTTGGTTTTCTAAACCGAAAGTGAACTTTCCAAACAAAAAGTGGCATAAGCCTAGGCCTTTTCCAAATCAAATATTTGGAACGGGCATAGGCCTATTCCAAACAATGTTTGGAAATGCTATTATTATTTTATGCAATGTGGCATCCCAATGGCCCAAACTATTTGAACCATTAGTTAGCCACATGACAGAACTAAACAAAGGAGATATCAATGCACAATAAAATATGATAAAAACAGAAAAAGCAAATTCGATCTCCCCATTGGATTGGCCGGCCGATGCCGGAAGCCCATTGGCTGGCGCCGGCGTCGTGGGGGGGCCGCTACTTCGGCCAAGCCCCCAATCGAATTGTATTATTATTATTTTTTTGTTTCGTGATCTTAGATCTTGCATATATTGATTAATTACTACGCAATTTAATTAGTGCTTATTGCTTAAGTTCGAAATTGTCTTTGATACCAGTGTTAGGGAATCACTAGTTTAACGCAGCGGAATTTAAAATTTTGATTTCCGATCCCAAGATCAGCTTCGTTTAATACAATAAACACGTTAACTAGTTTGACGGTGTATACCTTGGCTGATCTATAAGATCGATGCTTTGACCGTCAAGAAGAGTAGTACTGTGCGCAAGCCGTCCACGCGTCCGGTCTCTATCGATATCCACACGAACTCCTCACCGGAATCCTCCTTGGATTGCTATTAGAAAAATCCGGCTGCTAGACCGGCCTTTTTCTCTCTCTAAACTAACTACTAGAAGCTCTCTATTTTCTCAAGAACAATTAGCTATTGGAATTGTAATGTACGAAACAGCTAGCCAACCACTTTTTTATATACGTGATGGTGGCGCCCCTCTATGCCCTAATATGATTAGGAGAAGCTTCCTAGAAGATTGATGAAAGAGAAAAAAAAATTCCCAATAAAATAAAGAAAATCACATTGATTGATTTATCACATTTATCATAAGATCTTATATTAAATAAAAACTAAATATTGGCAATATGTTATATTGAATATATAATTATCTTATTTTCATAAATCTATTTTTCCAAAATTAATTAATATCCAATATTAATATTGTGATAATCTTATTAATTAAATTGCACAATCCAAGTGTATCTAATACATCTAGAAGTGGTGCCTCATATTGCCAATAATTGGCATCCGGAATATTCTTTAATTAATATAATTAATGGCTTGTATTATATTTATTCATAATAAATAAATACCACCTTATTAATTTACCACTATAACCTTTATAGTCTTGAGATAAAATTTCTTTATTTGGCTATCAACTATAACCACATTTTAATCCGAATCGATGTTCTTATGTGTGTGACCTGATATGCTTCCGAATATGTTGGCCGTAGACACAAAGTGCAAATTATGAAAATGCCCATCACACCTAACGATCATGGGATAGCGTCTAGCAACACACGGTGACCCCCAATCATCGGAAGAGTCAAAAGCAATGACTACTACCTTTCATGTGAAACAGTTACCATGAAAATTACAAACCTATCGCTGTAATAATTGTTAGATATAATGTGCCCGACAATTGTTGCTTGTCCTTACGGGCAAGTGAGAGATTGTTGGAAGTAGGTCTGTAAACGAACCGAACCCTACCGAACCCTGTCATTATTTGATTCGGCTCAAAATTATTTGAATATAGGGTTCGGCTCGGCTCGAAATTTTCGAGCCTAAAATATTAGGGTTCGGCTCAGCTCGAAATTTAATAATGGGGGAAATTATTCTGTCCGATTCGGCTCGAAATGTTTGAATAGTTCGAACATGTTCGGCTCATTCTGGACATGTTTATATATATATATATAAATTTTTTTTGTGAAAGGAATAAATAAAAAAATTCTAGTTCAAAAATATTACATGCCCCAAAATATAGCATGTCCAAAATATAACATGTTTATTTTAGGGAATATTATTATATTATATTGAACCGAATATAATATAATATATTAGCGCATAATCGAGCCGAATATTATCGAACATGTTTGGTTTTCGAGCCGAATACCTATTTCTAAAGCTTGATTTGACGTTTGATGATACGAATCAAGCCCCGAATCGAACATTTTCGAGCCGAATACACCGAATCGAGTCAAATATTAGGGTTCACTTACAACCCTAGTTGGAAGTAGCGCCTAAAAGAAAATTAATGTAATTGTTTTTAGAATTAATAAATGACAGATTTATTCTCATCTTATTATTTGCTTTGTGCTTATATGTAATACACTGTTGAAAACCCCAAGTCGTATCATATGTAGCCATATAACTTAGTGTGTGTCACACATGAGGATTAAGTTTATGGTGATACACTTGAAACTTTAGTCCATGGTGAAGTTAATCAAAGTATGGGGTCTATTGATTAAACCACCATTAATGCGCCCAGAACACTTTATGGTGTGACCGTCTTATCCAGACCGTCGACATTGGTTGTCTAAGTGGGGCATTTATATATGATGAGAGTCATATGGGACTGGACCGATTTAATCTGCGTTTTCATATAATACCGTGATTGAGAAATCTTATTAAATCACAAGATGATCATATATGGATTAACCTTAATCCTAAAGTGATTGCATACTCCTACTGGTTTTAGGATAGGGTTTGATGTGTTCGTTAAGGATCGCTAAGAGGCGCGGTCCGAATCACTTTCACATTGGCACTATTCTGGAATGAGTGAGAAGTGTGTCTCACAGATATGGAATCCATTTCTTCATGCGGGAAGTAGAAAGACAATCCCCTTATTTATTGATCCTAGAAACTGATCGATCTGCGGAGTTCGTATTGGTTATGAACTAATTGATCACAAGTGGTTTAATGGTATATAAGGATAAGATGTAGTGAGGAAGGTTTACGGAAATAATCCCGCTTCATTACGGATAGTCGATGGAGGGCTAGTCTGTATGTAATGATTATATCAATAGACACTTATCGACTCGACTCGACGTTTTGAGAATAAGTTAAAGGGAGTGATTTAAGGATATAAATTTCGGATATAAGGATATAAATTTGTATATAAGGATATAAATTTCGGATTTTAATCCTTGAATATCAGTAGACAACGGCCAGTTATTTCAGCTAAGATAATGGGAGTGATATAAGGATATAAATTTCGGATTTTAATCCTTGAATATCAAAGAAATATAATTTATGTTTTCATATTCGTTGGAACAAATGGATTGACTTACACATTGATAATGTAGTTGCCTTAAAGAAAAGTGAATATGACATTTGTATACAATTCTGAGACTCGGACTTTTGCCTAATAAAGTCAGATCCACTGAGTAATGCTGAAAAGGTATATATAACACATCATAAGCTATTAAAGACAAATGGTTTCCATATTAAGATAAACGATTCTTCATCATCTATTAATTAGTGCATATATCCTAAAGATAAGATCTAAAGACTGGCTAAGGGTGATTCCTATCTCCAAGTCTAAGAACACTATGTTAAAGGAAAAATGACTAAGTAACCTTTCATTTATGAAAGGGTAATAGAGCTAAAGAAGCATCATAGCTTGTTCATATTGATCTTCGGGGTCCTATGGAGGATACAAGCTAGTGGGAGGTTTTGAGTGGTAGACATTCTGTCTGATATCTACTCGAAACGCCGATTAGTTTATCAAAATATTTGGAGGAATCTCTGATATTACCAGAGAAAAGAGTATTCCATGCTCAGATATAGGCCATAGCATAGTATTTGACACTGATGCTTGGCCTACCTCTGAGTGAAATGATTTCACTAAAAGGATAAACCAAAGATTTTCTTGTATAGTTATTGATATGCTAAAATACACTGCTTAACTCAATTAAGCTATTGATTGCAAAATAACGGTTCACATTATTATGTAATACCGAGAAGTCTACCTACAAAATTCTTATGAATTTGTGGACAAGGAGTGAATTAAATTTACCCCACTTCTGCAAATAGAGGCATTTAGCACTACTACTTGAAGGTAGGACTGGAAATTTTTTATACACGTTCAGATGGTGACTGTTCATGAAATATCTTGATGCAATGAGTAAATATTGGTTATAAGATCCTTGAGATCTGATCGTGATGGTTACACTGTTACATCCTTTCTGAACGGATGTTTAAATAACAACCTTGGACCTTGAAGTAATGTTACTCAAGGTGTTACTATCTGATTTAATCAAACCACATCCAACATTGGTTGTTGGGGGATAACACTGATAAATATTACTGAACCAGATCAGAATGTCAATCCACCCAAAAACAGTGGGAGTATGGTTTATCCATTGACTCACTGTGATAATGCAATCTCTACAGTCTGTTCGGGGTGATTGATCACCTATGGTCCTTTTGGAAGGGCTGTATATGATTCTGACAATAGCAGGTTGGTTTAAAACCATATACCTGTAAATGGAGTTTTGGTACTCCAGGCTGTTCATACTCTTGTAGAACCTGAGTGTCTCAGGCCCAGTGGGAAAAATTGGATCTACATGAATGAGAAAGTTTATCTTTCTAAGCAAATCCAAGTTGTTTTAGGGGTAACTCTCTGAGAAGTAGACAGTTAGACAGGGGTGATGCCCTTAATTTCTCACCACTCATCTTTGCTTGACTCCATGGAAAGCAGAAAGATTGCCAGGGGTGATTCCCTGAAACTTTATTGCCCAACAACGGAGCTTGAATTCATTCAGAACATAAGGGTTTTAGCTTAAAGCCAATGGCAGATTGACTGCCTATGCTTATATCCATTGGTGGATGAAAGCAAACCTCTAGGTCATTAAAGGTCACATGTTTTAAATGTGTGGGCCTGACCTGAATATTAATTAGTCTTTTGTAGACTAGGATATCAATATAGGTAAAGTAATGAGTATTAGTGTTAATGACAAAGATAACACTGCAACAGTTGAGAACAACATGAGTGTGTTATCTGAAGTCAGAAACTGACGAGCCAAGATTATCTAAATTAGAGATGTGGACTATATTCTTAGAAATAGATTCGGTCAAATTCATGAGAACAAGTTGTGCAACGTCCCATGCATCTTATTGGTTAAGATGATAATGCATTTTCGTATGCAAAATTCAACGAGAGGTTTCCTACCCAACCCTTCACGAAATAATTCTCTTAGTCTTCGGATATAAAGAAAATGGGATAGATTCTCTTTTGGATAGAGAAAGTCAGGTTATTAAAAGTCAATAAAAGTCGAGTCTTGGATTCGGACGTTGAAAGCAGTAAAGTGCATCCTCAAGTATCTTGAGAGAACTAGGAATCATATGCTTGTGCGTTCGGGTGCGAACCTGAGTGTCGTTGACTACACTGATTCTAATTTTTAGTCGGATTAAGGATGATCGTGAATCGATCTCAGGCTCAGTGTTTACTCATAGTGATGGAGCTATAGTCTGGAGCAATCCAGCACTGCCAATTTGACTCTATTAGTCGAATACATAGCACCTTTCGAAGCAGCTAAAGAGGCCGTGTGGCTTGGGAAGTTCTTTGTTGGACCGGGAAGTGATTCCTGGTCTCGATGAGCCGATACCATTTTACTGTGAAAACAGTTGAGAGGTAGCTCATACAAATGATCTTCACAGTTACAAGAGGTCAAAAGTATATTGAAAGTAAATACCACCTGGTCAGACAGATCGTGCAAAAAAGATCGCCTCGAGCCGACAACCTAGCTTATCAGTTTACCAAGTCATGTGGCACCTATTGTCACTGATAAGTGCTTGGCGGGTATAAAATTGGGAGATATGTCTCATCTGCTTTAGAGAAAGTGCAAGAATGTTGAGGATAGAAAGAATAAGGGTGTGGTGCTCAAAAAAAAATCATTGCTTGTCTTTACGGGCAAGTGGGAGATTGTAGGAAGTAGCGCCCGAAAGACAATTTATGTAATTGTTTTTAGAATTAATAAATGACAGATTTATTCTCATCTTATTATTTGCATTGTGCTTATATGTGATACACTGATGAAAACCCCAAGTCGTATCATATGTAGCCATATAACTTAGTGTGTGTCACGCATGAGGATTAATTTTATGGTGATACACTTGAAACGTTAGTCCATGATGAAGTTAATCAAAGTATGGGGTCTATTGATTAAACCACCATTAATGCGCCCAGAACACTTTATGGTGTGACCATTTTATCCGGACTGTCGACATTGGTTGTCTAAGTGGGGCATTTATATATGATGAGAGTCATATAGGACTGGATCGATTTACTCTGCAAGATGGTCATATATGGATTCCGTGATTGGGAAATCTTATTAAATCACAAGATGGTCATATATGGATTAACCTTAATCCTGAAGTGATTGCATACTCCTACTGGTTTCAGGATGGGGTTTGATGTGTTCGTAAAGGATCGCTAAGAGGCGTGGTCCGAATCACTTTCACGTTGGCACTATTATGGAATGAGTGAGAAGTGTGTGTCTCACAGATATGGAATCCGTTCCTTCCTGCCGGAAGTAGAAAGACAATCCTCTTATTTGTTGATCCTAGAAACTGATCGATCCGCGAAGTTCGTATTGGTTATGAACTAAGTGATCACTAGTGGGTTAATGGTAAATAAGGATAAGATGTAGTGAGGAAGGTTTACGGAAATAATCCTGCTTCGTTACAGATAGTCTATGGAGGGTTAGTCTGTATGTGGTGATGATATCAATGGACACTTATCGACTCGACTCGACGTTTTGAGAATAAGTTATATCTATAATCGATAGAGTTCAGTTTCGGATTTATGGTGGCGTAATTCCTGAATTAATATGTTGAGTAGAAATATTATGTTCGATGAATATTTTATTCATTTTATTGTAGCTACTGGTTATAGGTCCATGGTCCCCTGGTTGGCTCCTAACACGCGAGTGTTTTCTCATTTTATGGAACCTCGAGAATAAATTAAATAGTTGGTCTATTTAATGAATATGCAATTTATTTATAATTTGATAAATAATATGTAAAATAGAAAAGACATTTTCTATTAAATTGATTATGTAAATGGAGCCTCAAAGATGGATAAATTAGGAAAAGAAAATTTTCTACATTATGTCACATGTGTAATTAATTAATTATCTATTTGTTGGATAATTAATGGAAAAATAAGAGATTGATTTTTTGGGAATTATCTCTTATCTTTTGGCAAAGATCTTTTCCTTGTGGGAATAGGTAATTGTGGTGTGAAAAGGATAACTCTCTTGACTAGTTATTTTCCTATATAAAGAGAGTTCCTCTCAACACAATTTCACACATTAATTGCGCTAACATCAAATTAAAAAGGTAGAAAAATTAGTTTCTTGCCTTAGTCATTAAGAGAAGAAATACCTAGGGTTTTTCTTTTGCATATTCGAGGAGGTTCTACGGCGAGGATCGACGTCCACCAGTCATCACTTGGAGATACAATCCGGAATATCACGGCTTCTCCCTTGGTCGATTGCCTATTTCTCTCCGGTTGGGGTAAATCTACTAACCTTCTTGTAGATTAATTTATTATGTGAATCATATCGTGGTAAAATCGTAAATGAATTTAATTTGTAGCTTCCGCTGTGCATGATCGAGCGTCTCGATCGGTGCTGAGAATCAGATCTGACGATCCAATTATGGATTGGATCCGGATTCGGGTTTTTGTATATCCAGCAACAATATCCTTACGATCGTATCTTGAGTGTCAATAAATTAACGATCGTATCTTATAATTTGGATATTATGCTCTCTCGGAATAACACATTTACTCCCACTTTGCAAAGATTCTCGAGAGCTAGACATTCCTTATAAGAAGGGCATTTCGGATATTCACTCCCAATCATAGGTTACGAGATTCCCGGATGAACTAAGATGTATACTCTGCATGCTTCAATATCACACCCAATCACTACCGTATGATCGCCCCGTGGCTAGGGGAAATCTCAATAGTGTCAAAGTATGACAATTCACACCGTGATGCCATGTAGACTCCGGTCTTAAGGATAATTACACCACTGCCACATAATGCGACACTTAATCTAAGTGGGTCAGTCTAACGTACGCATTCTCTAATACACGTCCATGTACAATCCAAGTGTCTCTACACTTCGATAGACGAGATCTCTCGCTATCTTGAATAAGATAGAAGGCATCAAATACGTGCTAGTCTAATCATATTATCAATGTCCCATTTGACAGTACCTACGACTAGAGACATTTAAGTATCAAACTTATTATAGTGATTAGAGATCTCATCAACCATAATCACTATCATCGTTTCTCTCTCACAGTTAGACATTAGGGACGTTACTATATATATATATATATATATATATATATATATTCATATTCGATAATATGAAAATAAACAAATATATAATAACAAAAGTACTTTTATTATTCATATGAATTTTTTACATGAACTAAAACAGACTATAAATGACACGACCCGATCGGATCCGGTCCAACCCTATTGGGTTTAGGACACCTTTTCAACACTACATATAAGGATTAACTTATTAATCTTTGCAAAGCGGGAGTATATGTGTTACTTCGAGAGAGCATGATATCTAGATTATAAGATACAGTCGGTAATGCATTGACACTCGAGATATGATCGTATGGTCATTATAATAGCGATATGATTCTATTTACACGGTAACCGTTTCACATGAGAGGTAGTAGTCATTGCATTTGACTCGTTCTAGATGATTGGGGGTCATGGCGTGTTGCTAGATGCTATCCATGATTGTTACGTATGAAGTGTATTTTAGTAAATGCACTCTGTGCCTACGTGTCAATATATTCGGAAGCCTATCGGGTCATACACATAGTCTGGCCGGATTAAAATGCGGTTATAGTGATAACCAAATAAGGAAAGTTTTATCTCGACTATAAAGTGTTATAGTGATAAATTAATATTGTGGTATTTATTTATGATAAATAAATATAATACAAGATATTAATTATGTTGATTAATTAAATATATATAAATATATATATTTTTAAACGAAACCTTTTGTAGCACCCCATGTTTCCAAAAGTATTAAGCTACCCCAAAAATTGAAATATATAATAGGATGCTAGGAGGAAAATCTCTAGTAGCAACATGAGAGTCCCATCATTCGGTTTCTGGAAAGTCAACGGATTCTTGAAAGTCCCCCAAATCAGCTGCTTGAAAGTCTTTGCAGTGAGTAGCGTGAGTAATAGCTATCAGACAGCTTGCAGTCTCCCCAGTATGCATCCAGTCCACATGCAATAAAAGGCAGTAAATAACACCAAAAAGAGTGTGAAAATAAAAGAGTAGTAAAATAGAGCTTAACACCTGAATTGCACTCTTCGTAGTGGGGATGAAGGGTGCTTCCAATTTTCTTCGCCAAGAAAGCCATAGTCCAATAAGCTGCAGGTGATGTTGAGAAAAACTTATAGTAGCATGCTGATGAGGCTTCGAAAAAATGCCGTGTGCAGCAATTTGGTGGTACCAAACTTCAAGGATATGTGAATTTGCATACCAACCTCGTATGGGGTGACTCATAAAAATCAAAGAATCATTCAAGAAATAATTGTAAGCATAATCATCAAAAGAGTAGAAATGAAAAGTAGGCAAAAATGAGCGTAACACCTGTATTGCATCAAATAATTGAAGGGTGCTTCCAGTTTTCCTCACCAAGATTTATACCACATTTCCGAGAAGCAAAAGATGAAGGTGAGCTGGCCAAGTCCTCACATTAAAGTTTACACGATTGCCTGCAAAGAAAATATCCGCATAGCAATGAATGAAATAAGAATAGGAGAGAATACTGATAACCAGCAGAATATATACAACCTGGTTTGCACCAATCAAAAAATTGAAAGGTGCGTCAGATGATTATGCAGAGCGTCGACTCATCGGATGATTGGGATTTCCAGTTGGTCACCATGTAATATAAGTTTGAGGTTAGCGGGGTAGGCATCTTGAGAAAAATATGAGACCATGGTGTTGGAAAAGTGTCCTAAACCCAATCGGGTTGGATCGGATCCGACCGGGTCGGGTCGTTTACACTCTATTTAGTTAATGTAATAACTTTATTATGATTAATAAAATCACTTATGTTATTATATATTGTTTATCTTCATATTATTTGTCGTATATATATAGTAACGTCCCTAGTATCAATCTGTGATAGAGAAACCATGATAGTGATTATGGTTGATGAGATCTCTAATCACTATAACAAGGTTGGTACTTAAATGTCTCTAGTCATATATATTATCAAATGGGACATTGATAGTATAATCAGACTAGCACGTATTGGATGTCTTCTATCTTTTAGAAGGTAGGGATAGATCTCGTCTATCGAAGTGTAGAGACACTTGGACTGTACGTGGACGTGTATTAGAGAATGCGTACGTTAGACTGACGCACTTACATTAAGTGCCACACTATGTGGCGGTTGTGTAATTATCCTTTTGACCGGAGTCTTCATGGCATCACGGTGTGGATTGTCATGCTTTGACACTATTGAGATTTCTCCTAACCACGGGCGATCATGCGGTAGTTATTGGGTTATGATATTGAAGCATGCGGAGTATACATGATTGGTCGTCCGGGAATCGCGTATCCAATGATTGGGATCGAATATCCGAAATGGCCTTCTTATAAGGAATGTCTAGCTCTCGAGAATCTTTGCAAAGTGGGAGTAAATGTGTTATTCCGAGAGAGCACGATATCCAAATTATAAGATACGATCGTTAATGTATTGACACTCGAGATACGATTGTATGGATATTATTATAGCGATAGGATTGTAAGTTACACGGTAACAGCTTCACATGAAAGGTAGTAGTCATTGCTTTTGACTCTTCCGATGATTGGGGGTCACGGTGTGTTGCTAGACGCTATCCCGTGATCGTTAGGTATGAAGGGAATTTTAATAAATTGCACTTTGTGTCTACGGCCAACATATTCGGAAGCCTATCGGGTCACACACATATGAACATCGAGTCGGATTAAAATGCGGTTATAGTTGATAACAAAATAAAGAAAGTTTATCTCTAGACTATAAAGGTTATAGTGGTAAATTAATATGGTGGTATTTATTTATTATGAATGAATAAAATACAAGATATTAATTATATACCAATTAGATTAATTAAAGAATATTCCGGAAGCCAATTTATTGGCATATGGGGCGCAACTTTTAAGTGTATAAGATACACTTGGATTGTGCACTTTAATTAATAAGATTGCCATAATATTAATATAAGATATTAATTGATTTTGAAAAATAGATTTATGGTAATAAGATAATTATAATCAATATATGATATTGGCAAAATAAATTGTAATTAAAGAGATAAATCAATCTAGTTGATTTTCCTTATTTTATTGGAAAAATGTTTTCTTCTCCTCCACACCATATGGGGCGCCCCAACCATTATATATAGGAGGTGGGTGTCAAGCTCTTTTGTACATCACAATTGCAAGAGTTCATAATTCTTGTGTAAAATAGAGAGCCTTCCATAGTGAGTTTGTGAGGGAAGAAAAGGTCCAGTCTAGCAGCCGGAGTTTTTCTGATAGCAATGCAAGGAGGATTCCGGCAAGGGGTTCGTGTGGATTAGCGATAGAGGCCGGACGCGTGGACGGCTTGCGCATTGAACTACTCTCCGTTGGCGGTCCAAGCGACGATCTTATAAATCATCTGAGGTATAACCGTCAAACTACTTAACTTGTTTATTGCATTAAACGAAGAACGATCGAGAAAAGGAAATCAAATTTTAAATTCCGCTGCGTTAAACTAGTGATTTCCTAACAGTGGTATCAGAGAGCCAGACTTCGAGCTTAAGCAATAAGCATAAATTAATTGCTTAGTATTTAATCGATAGATGCAAGATTTAAATCACGAAATGTTAAAACAAGAAAAACAAAAAAAATAGGGTTTATGGGGGTCGGCTGACTGGCGGCGCCCCCATCCATCGGCGGCGGCGGCGGCGGTGGCCTTCGGGCTGCCGTCCGTCGGCTCTCTTCTTCCAATGGGGGAGATCAACCCTTTTCGTTTTGTGATATTTTATTGTTCATAGATATCTTGTTTGTTTAGTTGTGTCATATGGCCAACCAATGGTTCAAATAGTTTGAACCATTGGGAAACCATATGGCATGTTGGCCTTTCCAAATTTTGATTTGGAATAGGCCTAGGCCCTTTTCAAATATTTGATTTGTAAAAGGCCTAGGCCTAGGCCACTTCCAAAATTTTGATTTTGGAAAGTGGCCAGGCCTAAACCAAAATTATTTGGCCTTTCCAAATATTTGATTTGGAATAGGCCTAGGCCCTTTTCAAATATTTGATTTGTAAAAGGCCTAGGCCTAGGCCACTTCCAAAATTTTGATTTTGGAAAGTGACCAGGCCTAGACTAAAATAATTTGGCTTTTCCAAATATTTGATTTGGAATAGGCCTAGGCCCTTTTTAAATATTTGATTTGTAAAGGCTGGCAGCGCTCGCCACTTCCAAAATTTTGATTTTGGAAAGTGGCCAGGCCTAAGCTAAATTTAGTTTTGGAAAGGAAACAAATAGGAGACTTTGTAATTTTAATTTTATTTTGAATAGTTCAAATTTAATTAAAATTAAAATCGATTTAAAATTAAATGTTAATTTTAATTTTCGATTAAGTCATATAATTAATTAAAAGTTATTTAATTATTTGACGTGATAAAATAAAGACGCATGAGTAGTTAAAATTAGAATTTAATCTTTTTCATAAGATAAAATTGTATGGATTAGATGTGTAGATATAATGTGATTATATGGACCCCGATTGATCATGGACTCGACCAATAAGATAGATGGGAATGTTTTCTTTATGTTGGTTTTTGAAAAATTGTCCTAGGCCGTTATGAAGAACGTGACCTAGTTTACTTTTTGCAATTATCCCATTCCCGTAAGCTCCCCCCCCGTGTGCGGCGGGTGTAATTATTTATTATGTAACAAGAATGGAGCAAGAAGTTGAAGACCAAGGAGAGATAAAGAACCCATTGGCGTACAGCAATAAAGATCCTATTGGCGGTTGCAGATACCCTTAGTTTGTGACCCGTGGTTTCATCAGTTTGTATTCGAAACCGCACCTAGGAAAAGTCCATGATCATACCGGTTATTTTATGCGCGGAATGTTGTGTATGTTTTACTTTATATGATATCGTAGTAATATGCACATAGTAGATGAGACCACAATTAAACCAAATTAATTAAGTGAATTAATTTAAAATTATTCCCACGCCAAAAATCGAGCCAAAATTGTCTCCCAATATTATAATGACGGTGAAGAGCCTTTGTTCGGATCCAACTGATCGGCCCACGTCGGGAGTTGACCTACCACGGGTATATCGTCATTATCGAGATATGATCGTTATGAGATCTCATGAATATTTGGGTTACGACTCGACTAAGAATTTTGTGGTGATTGGCCCAGGTCAGGACCGTCTGATTTTAGAGACAAAGGGTGGCTATCACATAGAGATGTGAATTGTCAAAGAGTTGACTAGTCAACCAATGGAAATCGAATAAGATTCGATCGGTAATTAGTACCCACCTTCGAAATTGACCCGGTCGATCGGCCCACGTCGGGGATCGAGTCAACTAGATAGGATTCCATCCACCAAAGAATTACTTAAATTCTTGAAAGCCAATTGGGAATAGTTGGCTATTGGGAGTAAAACCTTATAAAATTTTAAGTGCAAATTTAGGGTTTTTATATATGAGCTTTTACTTATTCTATCTTTATTTATTGTTGTAGAAAATGTCAAACAAATTGAACCTTCATTTTATCATCGAAAACAAGCTTGACGAAACTAATTTTCTCAATTGGGAAAGAAACCTCAAAATCGTTTTGAGGCACGAGAAGATTGGCTATGTCTTGGACGAGGCCCTACCGGAAAAAGCCGAGGGTTCGCTCTGAGATGTTGTCGAGAAGTACAACAAGCACTGTTCTGACAGTACTGATGCTACATGCATCATGCTTGCTTCTATGACACCGGAACTGCAGAAACATCATGAGTCTATGGACGCCTACTCTATCATGGTCCACCTGAAGGAACTTTATGCTTCTCGTCTCGAACCGAGAGGGTACGAGGTCTCGAAGGCCCTGTTTAGTTGTAAGATGGCATCTGGGACTGCTGTGGGGTCACACGTGCTAAAGATGATCGGGTACATAGAGAGGCTTGGGAAGCTGGGCCACAAGTTGGAACGAGAGTTGAGTATTGACTTAATTCTGCAATCTCTACCTGATTCATTCTCACAGTTTGTGATGAACTATCACATGAACAAGATAGATTGCTCCCTTGCGGAGTTATTGAACATGTTGAAAACTGCTGAGGGCACTGTGGGGAAGGGAAAGCAAGTGTTGCTGGTCACTTCAAGCAAGGGCAAGGCAAAAGCCCAGAAAAAGTCCAAGAAGGCGAAGGCTGCACCTAAGCCAACGCCTAAGATAGCAAAAGACAAATCCAAGGATGCTTGCTTCCATTGCGGTGAGACCGGACATTGGAGGAGAAACTGCAAGGGCTTCTTGAGTACCAAGAAGAAGCATTCTGATGCTTCGACTTCAGGTATATTTATGATTGAGATCAACATTACTTCTTCTAAGTCTAACCACTGGGTATTAGATACTGGCTGTGGTTCTCATATTTGTACGAATATGCAGGCACTAAGAAGAGCTAGAGATCTAAATAAAGGAGAGGTGGACCTACGCGTTGGAAATGGAGCAAGTGTTGCTGCACTAGCCGTAGGAGTTTATTTTCTTTCATTGCCCAGTGGGCTAGTACTCGAACTTAGTAACTGTTATTTTGTTCCTGCTCTTGCGAAGAGTATTATTTCCATTTCTGCATTAGATGTTGATGGTTTTTCATTTACGTTTGAGAATAAATGTTGTTCTTTTCACGTGATGGAATCTTTTATGGAATCTTGGCATACTTAGCAATGGTCTCTACATATTAGATATGAATGTTGACGTACTTAATATAAATAACAAGAAAGCCAAAACAAATGACTCGAATGAATCCTACTTATGGCATTGTAGACTTGGCCATATAAATAAGAATCGCATTGCCAAACTCCATAAAGATGGAATGTTGGATCAATTTGATTATGAATCGTTTGATACATGCGAAGCTTGTTTACTTGGCAAGATGACAAAGTCACCATTTAGTGGCAAAGGGATAAGATCCAAAGAATTGCTTGAGCTCATACATACTGATGTATGTGGCCCAATGTCAATTCAAGCCAAATGAGGATACTCTTATTTTATCACTTTCACTGATGACCATTCTCGCTATGGTTATATATGCTTAATGAAGTATAAGTCTGAAGCCTTCGAAAGGTTCAAGGAATTCAGAAGTGAAGTAGAGAAACAACTAGGTAAAGAAATCAAAACACTTCGATCCGATCGAGGTGGAGAATACCCTGGAGAGTTTCAAGACTATCGCCACAAATGAATGGCGTGTCTGAAAGGAGGAACCGCACCTTGTTAGACATGGTACGATCCATGATGAGCTATGCAGTTCTTCCAAAATCATTTTGGGGGTATGCTCTAGAAACCGCATCCTATACACTGAACCGAGTTCCATCAAAGACGGTTGATTCTACACCATACGAGGTATGGACCAAGAAGAAACCAAATATGGCATATCTTAAACCTTGGGGTTGTCCAACTTATGTGAAGCGGATGATGCCTGACAAATTAGAGGCCAGATCCAACAAATGTCTGTTTGTGGGATATCCTAGAGAAACTAGAGGATACCAATTTTACCATCCTGAGGAACAAAAGGTGTTTGTAGCCAGGACTGGCCACTTTCTAGAGAAAGAGTTTATTCTGGATAGGGTCAGTGGGAGTAAAATTGATCTTGAAGAAATTCGTGAACCACTTACGGATAACAGTCCGTTGATGGAAGTAGAGGAGACACCACATGCAGATGTGGGGCCACCCTCTATCGTAGACACACTAGCACCTCGAAGATCCACTAGGGAACGCCGTGAACCTGAAAGGTATACGGGCGTGTATCTCATGGAAGATGAGGACCCTAGAACTTATGAGGAAGTGCTATTAATGCATGACAAAGAGAAATGGCTGGAAGCCATGAATTCTGAAATGGAATCCATGAAAGACAACCAAGTTTGGAACTTAGTTGATCCACCTGAGGGAATAGTTCCCATAGGGTGTAAATGGGTCTTTAAGAGAAAGACCGACATGGACGGTAACGTGACTACCTACAAGGCTAGGTTAGTGGCAAAAGGTTATAAGCAAAGACAAGGAGTTGACTATGATGAAACCTTCTCGCCTGTTGCCATGTTAAAATCCATTAGAATTTTGCTCGCTATTGCAGCATACCATGATTACGAAATCTGGCAGATGGATGTGAAAACAGCTTTCCTTAACGGGAACACATGCGAGGAAGTGTATATGACACGGCTGAGGATTCACGACCAATGACGCTTGAGGATGGTGTGTAAAGCGCAAAGATCCATTTATGGATTAAATCAAGCTTCTCGGAGTTGGAATCTTCGCTTTGATGAGATAATCAAATAGTTTGATTTCATCAAGAACGAAGATGAGCCCTGTGTTTACAAGAAGGTTAGTGGGAGTGCCATTGTGTTCTTAGTGCTTTATGTAGATGACATATTGCTCATAGGGAATGATGTGCCTATGTTACAATCAGTCAAAGCTTGGTTATCCAAGAAATTCTCAATGAAGGACTTGGGTGATGCAACCTATATTCTAGGAATAAAGATCTATAGAGATAGATCTAAAAGGTTGCTTGGTCTATCGCAATCCACCTATAGACAAGATGCTGAAGAGATTCAGCATGGAGCAGTCCAAGTAAGGATTGCTTCCCATGTCACATGGGGTCTACCTGTCGAAGGGAATGAGTCCCAAGACAGAGGAGGAAATGGCACAAATGAGTAAAGTCCCTTATGCTTCGGCAATCGGGTCTATCATGTATGCCATGTTATGCACAAGACCAGATGTCTCGTACCCTCTTAGTATGACTAGTAGGTACCAGTCCAATCCAGGTGATGGTCACTGGATAGCTGTCAAGAATATCCTCAAGTACTTGAGACGTACTAGGGATATGTTCCTGGTTTTCGGGAATGATGATTTAGTATTACGAGGTTACACAGATGCCAGTTTCCAAACTGACAAGGATGACTTTAAGTCACAATCTGGATTTGTTTTCATGCTTAACGGCGGAGCAGTGAGCTGGAAGAGTTCCAAGCAGGAGACTACTGCGGACTCTACAACGGAAGCCGAATACATAGCAGCCTCGGAGGCGGCAAACGGAAAGCGATTTGGATGAAGAAGTTCATTCATCGAACTTGGTGTGGTTCCTCCATTGAAGGTCCGAGTGCCTCTGTCATCGTGATAATAATGGAGCGATATCTCAGTCAAAGGAACCAAGGTCTCATCAGAAGTCCAAACATGTGCTACGGTGCTATCACTTGATTAGAGAGATAGTAGATAGAGGAGATGTAAAGATAGAGAAAGTCCACACAGATGATAACATAGCTGATCCGTTAACCAAGGCTTTGTCTCAAGCTAAGCATGAGAAACATGTTCACTTGCACGGGCTTAGGCATATGGGTGATTGGCTTTAGGCCAAGTGGGAGATTGTTGGAAAGGTGTCCTAAACCCAATCGGGTTGGATCGGATCCGACCGGGTCGGGTCGTTTACAGTCTATTTAGTTCATGTAATAACTTTATTATGATTAATAAAAGCACTTATGGTATTATATATTGTTTATCTTCATATTATTTGTTGTATATATATAGTAACGTCCCTAGTATCAATGTGTGATAGAGAAACCATGATAGTGATTATGGTTGATGAGATCTCTAATCATTATAACAAGGTTGGTACTTAAATGTCTCTAGTCTTATATATTATCAAATGGGACATTGATAGTATAATCGGACTAGCACACGATGGATGTCTTCTATCTTTTAGAAGGTAGGGATAGATCTCGTCTATCAAAGTGTAGAGACACTTGGACTGTACGTGGACGTGTATTAGAGAATGCGTACGTTAGACTGACCCACTTACATTAAGTGTCACACTATGTGGCGGTTGTGTAATTATCCTTTTGACCGGAGTCTTCATGGCATCACGGTGTGGATTGTCATGCTTTGACACTATTGAGATTTCTCCTAACCACGGGGCGATCATGCGGTAGTGATTGGGTATGATATTGAAGCATGCGGAGTATACATGATTGGTCGTCCGGGAATCACGTATCCTATGATTGGGATCGAATATCCGAAATGGCTTTCTTATAAGGAATGTCTAGCTCTCGAGAATCTTTGCAAAGTGGGAGTAAATGTGTTATTCCGAGAGAGCACGATATCCAGATTATAAAATACGATCGTTAATGTATTGACACTCGAGATACGATCGTATGGATATTATTATAGCGAAAGGATTTTAAGTTACACGGTAACTGCTTCACATGAAAGGTAGTAGTCATTGCTTTTGACTCTTCCGATGATTGGGGGTCACGGTGTGTTGCTAGATGCTATCCCGTGATCATTAGGTATGAAGGGCATTTTAGTAAATTGCACTTTGTGTCTACGGCCAACATATTCGGAAGCCTATCGGGTCACACACATATGAACATCGAGTCGGATTAAAATGCGGTTATAGTTGATAACCAAATAAGGAAAGTTTATCTCTAGACTATAAAGGTTATAGTGGTAAATTAATATGGTGGTATTTATTTATTATGAATGAATAAAATACAAGATATTAATTATATACAAATTAGATTAATTAAAGAATATTCCGGAAGCCAATTTATTGGCATATGGGGTGCCACTTTTAAGTGTATAAGATACACTTGGATTGTGCACTTTAATTAATAAGATTGCCATAATATTAATATAAGATATTAATTGATTTTGAAAAATAGATTTATGGTAATAAGATAATTATAATCAATATATGATATTGGCAAAATAAATTGTAATTAAAGAGATAAATCAATCTAGTTGATTTTCCTTATTTTATTGGAAAAAGGTTTTCTTCTCCTCCACACCATATGGGGCGCCCCAACCACTATATACAGGAGGTGGGTGTCAAGCTCTTTTGTACATCACAATTGCAAGAGTTCATAATTCTTGTGTAAAATAGAGAGCCTTCCATAGTGAGTTTGTTAGGGAAGAAAAGGTCCGGTCTAGCAGCCGGAATTTTTCTGATAGCAATCCAAGGAGGATTCCGGCAAGGGGTTCGTGTGGATTAGCGATAGAGGCCGGACGCGTGGACGGCTTACGCTTTGAACTACTCTCCGTTGGCGGTCAATGCGACGATCTTATAGATCATCTGAGGTATAACCGTCAAACTACTTAACGTGTTTATTGCATTAAACGAAGAACGATCTAGAAAAGGAAATCAAAATTTAAATTCCGCTGCGTTAAACTAGTGATTTACTAACACATGGTTCTGCTGGTGGTCGAGAAACTCTACCGACTTGTTTGACTCATGAAATGTGTGGTTTTTCTACGTATTCTGATGGCGGAGGAGAATTTTGATGGAACGAGTGTCGTCATCAAGTTTCCATGGTGAGTCAAAATTCCCAGAGATGATGCTAACCAGAACTAAGGTATCGGTTTCAACCAGAACATGAAGTAGATGATGATCGAAGCAGTAAGTGAGGCCAGCAAGGATAGCTTTCGTTTCCGCAACCACACTGGTGAAGTTATCGTATGGTTTACTGGTACCATAGAGGAGACGTCCATGCATATTACGAACTAGAAAACCACCACCTGAAGGACCAGGGTTTCCTAGAGAAGAACCATCAGTGTTAAGTTTCACCATATTAGCCGGTGGTTTCTGCCACTTAACAAGAATATGATGGGAAGCAACCCGAGGGGAGAAGAAATTAATGAGGCGGTTGTGAAGTAGACAATCATCATCTTCACCCACCCTAATTAGCTTCTGATGATGCAGAGAATAACATAAGTTGTGCTTGATGTTGAGAATAGAATTTTGAATGGTAGGTGTCGAATTGTCTAATAAAATCATATTCCTGCAATTTTCCCAAAGGACCAATGAGGGGACAAGCTGGCAAGCAATTTTAACCGCTCCAAGACGATTAGGGTACCACCAAGCACGAATGTAAGACCAAAAATCAGTAGTAATAGGATGATATCTAAGCAGAGCCTGAAAGTGATTCCAAATAGCACGGGGAAAGTAACAGCTGTAAAACGAATGATCTCTAATATCTTCAGCAAAGCAAAAAGTGTTGAAATAGTGTCCTAAACCCAATCGGGTTGGACCGGGTCCGACCGGGTTGGATCATTTCTACTATTTCTTTATGTTTATACATATATTAAATGGCTTTTCTGTTGTCATACACTTGTTCTTTTAAAGAACCAATTACGAATTGTTATATGATAACATCCTTAGTATTAAACTGTGATAGAGAAACCATGATAGTATATTATGGTTGATGAGATCTCTAATCACTTTAATAAGTTTGATACTTAAATGTCTCTAGGCTGATGTACTGTTA
Organism: Gentiana macrophylla; assembly: GCA_026214975.1. Taxonomy (NCBI): domain Eukaryota; kingdom Viridiplantae; phylum Streptophyta; class Magnoliopsida; order Gentianales; family Gentianaceae; genus Gentiana; species Gentiana macrophylla. The sequence continues at coordinate 65,110,933 of CM047805.1, forward strand.
AACATGGCATTGATAGTACAAACAGACTAGCACGTATTAGATGCCTTCTGTCTTTAAGGGCAGGGATATATCTCGTCTATCGAAGTATAGAGACACTTGGACTGTATGTGGACGTGTATTAGAGAATGCATACGTTAGACTGACCCACTTACACTGTTAAGTGTCACACTATGTGGCGGTTGTGTAATAATCCTTAAGACCGGAGTCTATATAGCATCACGGTGTGGATTGTCATGCTTTGACACTATTGAGGTTTCCCTTAGCCATGGGGCGATCATGCGGTAGTGATTGGGTGTGACAATGAAGCATGCGGAGTATACATGTTTGGTCGTCCAGAAATCGCGTACCCTATCAGTAGGGGTGAATATCCGAAAGGGCATTCTTATAAGGAATGTCTTACTTTCATGAATCTTTACAAAGTGGAAGTAAATGAGTTACTTCGAGAAAGCATGATATCCAGATTATAAGATACGGTCGTTGATGTTTGACACTCGACGTACGACCGTATGGATATTATTACGGCGATAGGATTATAAGTTACACGGTAACTGTTTCACAAGAAAGGTAGTATTCATTGCATTTGAATCTTCCGATGATTGGGGGTCACAGTGTGTTGCTAGACGCTATCCCGTGATCGTTAAGTATGAAGGGCATTTTCGTAATTTTCACTTTGTGCCTACGGCCAACATATTCAAAAGCCTATCGGGTCACACACATATGAACATCAAGCCGGATTAAAATGTGGTTATAGTTGATAATCAAATAAGGAAATAATTTATCTCATACTATAAAGGTTATAGTGGTAAATTAATATGGTGGTATTTGTTTATTATGAATAAATATAATACAATATATTAATTATGTTGATTAATTAAATATACATAGCGCATTTTTCAATGTGTATAGGATACATTTGAATTGTGCAATTTAATTAATAAGATTACCATAATATTAATATTAGATATTAATTGATTTTGGAAAAATAGATTTATGGTAATAAGATAAATATATTCAATATAAGATATTGACAATATATTGGAAATATTTAATATATGATAGTAAATTAAATGAGATAAATCAGTCAAAGAGATTTTCCTTATTATATTAGGAAAAAGTTTTCTTTCTCTAATCAATCTACTAGAAGCTAATCCCAATCAGATTGGGTTATGAAAGTGGCGCCCCAACCTCTATTTAAGGGAGGCTTGGCTAGCTCTTTTGAACATCATAATTCCAAGAGTTAATAGTTCTTGTGGAAAAAAAAAGAGAGCTTCTTAGGGAGAGATTTAGAGAGAGAAAAGGTCGGTATAGCAACCGGGTTTTTTTGTTAGCAATCCATGACAGGATTCCGGCGGGTTGTTCGTGTGGATCACCGGTAGAGGCCGAACACTTGGGCGGCTTCGTGCAGAAAATACAACCGTAGACAAAGCGTCTATCCAATTGGATCAACCAATGTATTCTTTTGTCTACTTCTTTAATGCTTGTTGCTTAAACGAATTCGATCTTGGGCAAAAGGAAATCAAAATTTTGAATTCCGCCGCGTTCCCGCATTGATTTCCTAACAGTGGTAGCAGAGCGAGCTTCGAGCTTAAGCAATAAGCAAGTTAATTTGCGTAGTTAATTTTATTGTTTAAATCACGTGATTAAAATATGAAAGATTATTGATTCGCAAAAATGATACACGAAAAGAAAAAAAAAGGGGGGGAGGGTCGGCCATGGTGGTGCTCGGCCGATCGGCGGCTGCACCATGACTGTGTGATCGCCGGCGGTGGCGGCGGCCTCTGGGCTTCCGGCGGCTGCTAGCGTGATGCAGTGGTCCCCGGTTTTTGTTTTGTGTATTTTGTGTTTCTATGTGGTTCATAGTTGTGATTAATATTCCTTTGTTTAGTTGTGTCATATGACTAACTAATGGTTCAAATAGTTTGGGCCATTGAGATGCCACATGGAATTAAAATAATAATGGCTTTTCCAAACTTTTTTTGGAATAGACCTAGGCTCTTTCTAAATATTTGATTTGGAAAAATGTCTAGGCCTAGGCCACTTTCAAAATTTTGATTTTGGAAAGTGGCTAGGCATATCAACCAAAATATTGGCCTTTTCAAATTTTGTTTGGAATAGGCCTAGGTCATTTTAAAAATTTTGATTTTAAAAAGGGCCAAGGGAGACGCCTTTTGGTTTAGCAAACCAAAGACATCCTTTTTGATTAGGAATCAAAAGGAAAGAAACAAAAGAGACTTAATTTTAATTTTGATTTATTTTGGAATAGTTCTAATTAATTAAAATAAAAATTGAAATCGGTTTAAAATTATCCGTTAATTAATTAAATGTTAATTAGTTAATTGATTGGGTAAAATTATTTAATTGATTAAATGTTAATCGATTAATAAAGACGCAAGTAGTTAAGTTTTTAATTTTATCTTTTTCATATGTTGTTATTGTATGGATTAGATATAGTAGATATAATATGATTATATGGACCCTGATTTATCATGGACTCGACTGGTAGGATAGATGTGAATGCTTTAAATTTTTCTGTTGGTTTAAAATTGTACTTGGCCGTTATGAAGAACGTGACCTAGTTTATTTTCTGCATTATCCCATTCCCTTTAGCTCCCCCCCGTGTGCGGCGGGTGTATGTATTTTATTAGATAAAATTAAATGTAACAAGAATGGAGCAGAAGATGGAGACCAAAGAAAGACGAAAATAAAGATCCCATTAGAGAATTGAGCATTAAAGATCCTATTGGCGGTTGCAGCTACCCTTAGATTGTGACCCGTGATTTCGTCAGTTTGTATTCGAAACCGCACTTAGGAAAAGTCTATGATCATACCAGTTACTTTACGCATTTATTTATTTTGTGCTTGTATTTATTTATATGATACGATAGATGCATAACTAGGCACGATCTAGATGAATGTGTAGGATGTATGTCTATAGAGATAGATGTACATAATGAGACCATAATTAAATTAATTAAAATAATTAATTCAAAATTAATTAAGTGAATTAATTTAAAGTTACTCCCACATCAAAAATTGAGTTATAATATGTCTCACAATATTATAGTGATGGTGAAGAGCCTAGTTCGGATCCAACTAATCGGCCCACGTCGGGAGTTGTCCTACCTCGGGTATATCGTCATTATCGAGATATGATCGTTATGAGATCTCATGAATACTTGGGTTACGACTCGACTAAGAATCTTGCGGTGATTGGCCCACGTCAGGACCGTCTGATTTTAGAGACATAAGGTTGACTATCACATAGACGATGTGAATTGTCAAAGAGTTGACTAGTCAAACCACTGGAAGTCGCATTGGATGCGATTGGTAAGAAGTACCTACCCGTCGAAATTGACCCGGTCGATCGGCCCACGTCGGGGATCGAGTCAACTAAGATAGGATTCCAGCCACTAAAATTTTTTGGAAAATTCTTGAAAGTCAATAGGGAGTAGTTGACTAGTGGGAGCAAAATCATAATCCCAAAGACCATCTTTGATTTTGCGTTTATAAACAACAACACTCTTTTATCTTCATTTTATGTTGTAGTTTTTAGCAATCTTTTATATATATGTTTTAATTCTCGATTAGTTAAACCAAATTGTGACCGTTACCTTTAAAGAAAAGCTCTCGAGTATGGTTAAGTAATATTAATCATTTTAAAATAAGCAATGACATGAGCAATCCCGTTATAGTAGTTATAGACAAGAAGACTACATATTTGATGGAGTACTCCAAGGTTTTAATTAATAATGAAAGCGGAAGATCATGATATGATTAAATCATTTGAAATAAGTTTCAACGAATTAACCATATATCGGATACGATCCAAGATGATCATTCTGTCATATGATGACAATTATTTCAAATGTTGGATAATAATGACCACATCGAATTTTGGAAAGGTTGTTTTCAAAATTGTAAGATTTACGTATTGACTTAATTTTTTAATCATTGCTTAAAGGTTAATTAAATAGTTAATGCTTTGAATGCGATTCAAAAGGTTAAATAAACTATTTAATAATTTTTCTTTATGAAAGGAAATTAAAGACAAAGCTCTTGTGATGTTTCTTAAGTCTTATAAAGACTACACTAAGAAATATTTGCAAGTGCTCAAAGGATTAAAAAGGAAAGTTAGGGTGTATGCTTAAATAGAGAACTTATTGGAGTTTCTATTCTAGGCAGGTGAGTTGAGATAAATCTATCTAAGTTTAAATTCGACTCTAAGATATATGATATCTTACGAGTGTGATTAAATACGGAATATACAAAGATATGGAAAAGTGAAGCAAACGTTGCGACATTTTCGGTTTTGTATTCTGAGTCTAGTAAACTGATAAAGGAACTAAATAAATGTTATGATATTCCGGTTCTTATGAAGAACATGATTTTCAGTTACTTGTTAGGTTTTAGTAGACATATTCAATTGTAAGGAATAAATTTTATTCCGATAAAGTTGAAAGGTCACTAAATCTAACATACTAGATTGATATCACATTATAGTTGATATATGTGATGAAATCTCAACTAAATGATTGTATGGCTGTTATCCTTAATATTTGGTGGTCGTTCTAGACATAATATCTATATAGGGGAATCGCGTGATCAGATGTCATTCTGATGACGTCTAAACCACGTGGTTATGAATCATGTGGGTAATACGTATCTTATCTAAAGATGACTGAAATACCCTTTTATGAAAAGGTTACGAAATCTAGAAAATTGACTAGAGCCTAAACATATTGACGTTTGCTGGCTTATGGCAATTTATACCATAAATAATTGTTTATCTCTCTCTTGGACTATTTTTAGAAATAGTTGAATGTACTTATTGAAGGGCAATAATTCGGAAAGCCTAAAAAGTTCGAGCTAGAACGAATATGAGATTGATGAGCTACTTAGGAATTAATCTCCAATTGGATTGAAGCAATTAATACTTGGAGGGTGTTTCAAAAGTTGTCTGAAATAGAATTAGATTCTCACTTGAAGGATACCATCTTTGGGATACGCAATTAGATTGTGTTCCTAAAATGGAAGCAACACTTTATATGATAAAGGTGTGACGCAAGTCATGCGAAGTATCCCTTACCCATTTCGGGATAGTGCCCTTATACTTAACCGAGTTCCAAAGAATAAAGGTTGAATAAATTACATATTAGATATGGAAGGGGATAATGTCGAATCTATCTTAACCGATGATTTGAAGTTGTCATAGGCAAAGTCAGAAAGGCTTGGAGCCTAGTACGACATATGAAACTTTGTGGATTATCTTAGCAAGTACGCTAGATATTATTTACTCGTCCGCAGAGCAAAATGTGTTTGTCTCCAAACATGCTATCTTCTAGAGGAAGTGATTCTTCCAAAAGAGACAGTGGGAGTAAATAAGATCTCAAAAGAGTTTGAGAACCACAAAGATACATTCAACCATTGGAACATGAGCAGACACCACATATCAATGAGGTGTAAAACACTGCTCAGTGCACACAAAAGTTCTGTAAGTCTATGGATAACCTTAAGCCTGAAAAGGCTGTTGGTATGTTCATCTTGAAAAATGAATATCTCACAACTTATGAAGGAATGTTTGATAGGCATGATTGAGAGAAATGGCCAGGAGCCATAATATCTGAATTAGATTCCATCAGTGACAACCAGGCTGTTAACCTAGTCTGTCTCACCTAGACGGAATGTTCCTGAAAGGCTAACATAGATAGTAATATGATTACTATAAGGCTATAGTGACGGCTGAAGTGTACGGGGTGTAAACCTTGTAATTATCTTTATGCCGCCAGCTGAGCCCAGTTCTATTCAGACTATGCTTGTTATAACTTCGTATCATGGATATATGATAGTGTTGAAGACGTTGGGAAGACAGCTCGATGTTCAAAGATGATAGCAGGATATGTAAGCCTATGAGATCCATTTATGGACTCAAACAAGTTTCTTTAGACGATTTCTTTGTTTGATAATCAAAGGAATTTGATTTAGTGAAAAGAAGGGATATGCCCAATGTGCAAGATGGATAGTGGGAGTGTGTTACTATTTTCGAGTAAGTTATTGGATATCTCTCTCAGGAATTGCCACCCCATGTCACAGTCAATTAAATTTTGGTAGTTCAAAGTCTTTACGAAAACACTTGGATTAGCAGTTCGTATTCTTGAAATAAGAATCTATAATGATAGATTTAATTGTTGTTAGTTTGTAGTTTACCTATATAGATGTGATGCTAAAAGAGTTTAACATAGATCGACAGGGATACTGCTAGCCGGAGTTCTCAAGATCTATCTATGTTAAGACGTTTGTCCTAAAGATAAGGTGAAAGATGATACATATGGAAAGGTTCCCTTTTCTACTGCAATAGGATCCATCATAAGAGTTATGCTAGAGATTCACACACCATGAAGAATCATGAGCAAGTACGAAAGTGATTCTAGTAGATGTCGAGAATATCCTTAAACAAGTTAAGGATGGTTTCCTAGTTTATCAAAACTTGGAATCGGATAAATATAGATATACAGACGCGTATCCTGAGTCGTATGAAGGCTAGTGTGAGCTACAGTCTGGGTTTGCATTCACTTGATTAAGTGATATAGTGAGCTGAAAATGTTCTTGGCTATGGGTCACTGTAGATTTTACAACTTAGCCAAAGCACAGTAGTTGGCGTGAACCGGGAATGGTTAGCACGACTTTAATATATAGGATCGATGATTAAAGGTAAGATAGAAGAATAGAAGGATAGATAATCGAGCACCTTGACCTCTAAGTAATATATACTTAGCAATCTCGGTATAACCTTTACCCTTAGATAACTTGTATCTAAGACCTCCGGTATTGAACGCTCAAGACTTGCTCAAAATCTTGATAAGTTCGGAATCGAATTATCTACACAAGAACTCTAAACACACTTTAAAAGTGAACTATGTTTTATATCAAAAATGATATGTTTTTTCAAAGTACAATATAAGGACTATTTATAGGAAAATAAGTACATGAATTATAGCATGATTAAGATGAAAGGTCTTCTCAAAAACTCCAAGAAGGTGGCACCAATTTTGTGGTGAGATGAGTTCAATGTAACTTCATTCAATGCTTCCAATAATCTAATGTATCTTGAATTGTCCAAGGCCAATGTATCTAGTTTCTTCCAAGCTTGTTTCTTCTCTTCAAAATGGTTCCTCTATTACTATATTTCCAGCCCTTATTTTCAGCATTATATACTAATAAATATTTATATAAACATTTATAAATATTAAAATAGCTGATCTTTATTTTGAGATATTAAACGAGCTGACTTACATCCATTCCACGTGCATAAATGATGATTTTTACTGGTATTTCTCCAACTGTCTGTGATTCCTCATATACTGTATTAATGTCACATATCAAAACATTCATGGCCTCGCGGACTCTTTTTGCTTGAAGTCTTGTTATTGGACCATTGGCGATTATTAATAGATCTTGGCTAGGTATAGGTGCTACTGGTGAAATAAGATCATCATGATTCATATCAGTCCCTCCCGGTTGCGAAGGATTTGACCTCAAATCAAACGGGTTGTCATAGAGAGTTAGATCAGCAACATTGATTGTGTTGGAAACGCCCCAGTCTTCCGGAATAGCTACTTTGTAGGCATTATTATTAACTCGTTCCAACACCTTGAATGGACCATCACCACGCGGATGTAACTTAGTTTGGCGTTTGTGTGGGAATCTTTCTTTCTGAAAATGTAGCCAAACCCAATCACCGGGTTCAAAGATGACTTCCTTTTGACCCTTGGTCGCAAGCTTTATATAACGTTGTGTTTGAGCCTCCACGTGTTGTCTAGCTTTGGTGTGCAACTCGCAGACCAGATCAGCCTTACGATCTCCATCAATGCTCGCCTGATCGCTCGACTTGGAACGTGGTAAACCTAAGACAAAATCCATTGATAAATCAGTCCATGGACAATGAGGAATAGGCAAATACGTGTACCAACCATGAGGTTGAGTCTTAGATTTGGTCTTTTGACAAACAAGACATGATGAACAAATACAGTGAACGTCACGTTTCAATTTTGGCCAAAAGAAATGAGAGGCAAGCATATCAATAGTTTTGGTAATCCCAAAGTGACCCATCAAACCCCCACCGTGTGCCTCATGCACTAAGTGCTCACGGACATAACTTCAAGGAATACATAAACGATCCCCAAGAAATAGAAAACCCTCGTGTCTATACAATTTCCCTTGTGCCATGGTCGCAGTTGCTGCAAAGATACCTTTAAAATCAAAATCAGATGCATATAAATCTTTGATGTGTTCAAAACCGAGCACACGTGTTTGCTTATGTGTGATCAAAGTGTACCTTTGAGACAGTGCGTCAGCCACAATATTGTATTTACCCTTCTTATACTTAATGACATAGGGAAAAGACTCGATAAATTCCATCCAACGAATATGACGTAAATTAAGTTCGCTTTGTCCTTTTAAGTATTTTAGGGATTCATGATCGGTGTGAACAACAAACTCCCGGGGGCATAAATAATGTTGCCAAGCATGCAAACAATGAACTAAGGCATACAACTCTTTATCATATTAAGCATAGTTTAAATGCGCACCCTTAATTTTTTCACTAAAATAAGCAATTGGACGACCCTCTTGCATTAAAACACCACCAATACCTACCCCCGAACACTACAAGAAAAATGGGTATTAGTTAGGAAAGTTTAATGACGGGAGGCAATCCAATCATTATATGGTACTTATAGTGAGGGGAAAATGTATTTTGATAATTCTTGATGACCAACTCTAATATCCTGTCATTATAGATCACAATTCCCGTCATTATGATACAGTACCTAAATAAAACCCTCATTATTTCTTTACCATTTATTGTTTATGTTTATATCTTCAATATTACCATCATTTTACATTTTTTTGTAAAAACATTTTACTTTAAAACACAACTAAATAACCCTAACCTTCATTCTCTCACACAATACTTCCCAACCCGTCACTCCCTAGCACTCTCTGTTCGACCTCCGCCGCTCTGCCTACAGCCGTTCTGCCTTCCGGTGCCCTACCCACCGCGACTCTACTCTCCACCGCTCTACTCACCGCGAATCTACCCTCCACCGCTCTGCTTCAAGTGCTTCGATCTATTTATCTTTGCTCTTTTAATGTCAGCGACAATATGGAAATTTTTTCGACGTAAGCACCCTTCTCCTCCCATCAAGTCTCAGCGGATTGTTCATTTAATAGGTTAATTTTGTTTCATCCTTTTAAGAAATTCCTCTCATTCTTGCTGATTTAGGGTTCTTGATGATTTAGGGATTTTTTAGTGATTGTTGTTGTGGTAGGGCTCTATCGATATTAACAATTGTATGACATAATGTCAAATCAAATGGGTTTGGGTGACGTTTAGAACCCTATAATGGAGCTACATGGATGCTGAACAATTTTTAGTCAAACCTTCATCCTATATTTTGATTTCTGCATATTTTGATGTCTTATTATAATCTATTGTAGATATTGTTATTTGTTCATCTCATCGTGTTTATTGATTTGATTTTGGTTTGATGACTGGTAGGACTAGATGGATCAACTTTTGTCCTCCATCCGCCCCTGTCTGCCAGAGTTCCTCTTGAAAGGTTTCATGCGTTTTAAAGGTATGAAATAATAATTATCTTTACTTTTGAGTCCTACGATAGTTCATTGGCACCTTATATCAGAGAATCTACTGATTAATGAAAAATAGAGGGCATGATAATACCTTATGTGTTTTCTGTATACATTTCAGTTTTTATTGTTTTTCTGTTTTGTTTTGTTAAATTTTTTTTCTTTTCTTTGTTGCGTTTGAGGTGTACCATGACTCTTAGTAGAGCAGAGGAGAAGCTATGGTGTAGTGAACCAGTAGTTAGGGATTTACACTAAATTTTTCCTATGTGTTCGATCTTTTATGTTTACTTGAAATTGGGTGTTTCTTACTTGTAGCTTTAAGGTTTGTATGGTTCTTCTGCAAAATGATGAACTTGATGGTTAGTTTACTGTTAGATGAGAATTTATACCTTCAAGACATATGCTAAAATTCATTGCTTTTTGGTTTTGTGTCGTTTTGTTTTACTTGAGCAGTTGAGCTTCATTTGGATAATATTGCTAACTTGCATTTGTGGGTTTTAAAGGCTCTGGGCTACTTTACCAATCTTACTTTCAGTTGATTAGAGGGGACTCTTAGCGGTTTATTTGGTTTGTCTAAACAGGTGAAGCTCTCTTTGCAAATATCTTGAGTATTTTATATGGATTATGATGATTTTTTGATGATATTGCTTTATCGCTAGTTCTTTTATTGGGATTTCTGGGCATGTGGGATTCTTATATAGGTGTGTCCTGTGTTTTAGGATAAGCCTTTGTATATAAAAGATTCAGAAACCAAAAAAAAAAACCGGCAAAAGGTTTTTGGGGGAAAAGTTCTAATACAATGACAAGCCTTTGTCTCTGTTATAAAATCTAACATTTATTTATCACTAAAATTATGAAGTTTTGATTAGTTAAAAAGGATGTTTTCATTCATGTAGTATTCAATCCTATCCTAGAAACAAGACGTAGTATACCTAATGGTGGAAAGTTGTGAAATTTAAGTAATAACTAGTTGTTGTTTCACATATACTTGACAATTTGATGGATGAACTTATAGCTGATGTATGTTTTGGGTGCAACAGAAACATTGTCATGGAACACTACCCAATAAAGAAAAGTTAATAAAAAAATATAAGTCATACGTGTGAACATGATTTTGCATCCGCTCGCTCTTTTCTTTTCTTTTTCTTTAATCATAATGACTTCCTCCATTTTACCTCGGCATCCAAACCCCTCCTCCATCGCCAATTCTTCATCACAGGTGTAGCCCCCACCCCTCTTCCCGACCCTGTTTCTTAGAAATTCTTTTTTGGGTTGGGGTTCTTATTATTTTAGTTTTGATTTGTGCAAGGCTTGGAATTGGGTTGTGCACCATTTGTTTACTACACGAATACAACAACCCTTTGTCTTTTTCAACAAAAGAAGAAACAACAAGTTTGTCAAAGCTACTTTCACCATCACTAGTAGTACCAGTAAGAGTAGAGCTGCTTCTGCTGCTCGCAGTAGTGATAGTGCCATTGACGTTGAAGCAACTGCTTATTCAACTCCTTCATTCCCATTCTTTTAGACACCTACTCCTCCTGCTTCCCAGGTAATTTTTTTTGCCATATAATGCATTTAAGAAAGTTTATTAAAGGTGCGTTTCTTTATTCTTGTTTTCTAATTGTTTTATAAAGGTTTAGTAATAATAAAATGAAGCCTAAAATGCTTATGGGGATGTAATCCTTGTTGTTCACTTTGACTGTCTTGTGACAATTAAGAAAGAAACCGTGTTGATTTCCATGGAAGTGCCTCGTTGTTATAGCATGAAAGGATATATGACTCTCTAACAACTTAAAAAGTCGATTCACTTTTTGATTATTTTAAAGCTCATTTTCTGCGTGGTACCATAGTAGGTACTAATCTCACACTATGTCGGGTATTATGCATTTAAACATCTAATTTATCAAGATATCCATTTTAATGCAGGCTTATATATTACCGATATATTACAGCTATATCAAAAAATTAGTTTGAAATTGTTGGACCTAACCATGTGGCTTTCTAGGAGAGAACAAGAAGGAATGAAGCACTAGTGGTTTTGAAGTAACAAGGATTCAAGTTTGGTAGGAAGGTATCAAGATGAAAAACAAAGAACCTAGCTGAACTTCTGCTAAAGAAATGGTAATAAAACTTGGTTTTCTATTTGTGAGTTGTTGGTTGTTTTATATCCGAAAATACTACTTTTGTATGTGCAAAAGGAAGGGCTAAACTGCCCAATCGAATATCATAACACAACTAACATGAATGAGGATGCCCATAAGCTGAAAAGTAGTATTCCTTGTCTGAAAAGTTCCTAAGCTGGCATCATTAGTATGTATCAAAATGAATCATTTATGGTTTATAATAGCTATTTCCTTCTGCTCTAGCTTATGCAGGGCAGTATCTATCAGCTTCTCCTTCCGTTCCTTCAAAAAGTAGCCACTATGAAATAGCATTTCCTGAAAAACCTGGTCAGGTGGAATGCCAGTACTATATGAGGATGCCATCTTATTGCCACAATGAATGGTCAGCTTATTGGTTTCTATTATTATTTGTTTTTATGTGTTTGTAGTTGTAATTCAAAAATAATTTCTTTTGAATATGTAATCTGTTAAACTTGCTCACGTTTATGTCCCTTATTGTGGTTTGATGAATAAATTTTGGTTGAGGTGTTGTTTGGATTGTATCTGGTTTAGAGAGCTTCTGATTTTTGTTTGTGCATTGAATTGTGATAAAGTTGGTTTCCCTTGGATTGATAGTTTTGTAGGTAAACAATTTGAAATTTCTACTAGATGCTTGGCAGAATGATGCATAAGATTCCTCTTTTAGTGTTTTGCTATTGTTTGTTGATAATGAAGGCAGCGTGAGGGGATTTGTCGAGCCAGGTCTTGTTATATTCAGATTATTTCTATGATCTGTTTTTGTAAGAGGATGCCGGTGGTTTGTGTCACCGGTTTTGCAATCTTGTTGTTTTTCTCTTTTTTTTTCTTTGTTTTCTTTTTTTTTTTTTTTTTCTTTGTTTTTCTGCTTTGTTTTATTTGTCACCGGTCTTGTTTTTTCTTTGTTTTTCTTTGTTTTACAAATTTCTTTGTTGTTTTTTTCTTTGCCTTTGGTTTGGGATTCTTTATTTGCTCTTATTGGTGTTATTTCTCTGATTGCGGATGTGAAATTGTGGAGGAATAAAAACATCGCTTGAATTCTTGGGGTAACAATGGCGGCATGGTCGGTATTTGAGAGATGTGGTTACACTCTAATATCATTAGTTTCAGTGTGTTCTTGCTCCTCTTCACCATACTTTATCTCTGGGCTAAATCAACAGCAATTCTAAACAGGTAATTCTGAGTTCATCTACTTTATTATTAGACCATGGTGATTAAGAATTTGGAGAGCTATCTATCTTGGCATATGTAAGTGTGCACATCACATGTATGAAAGTTTGATTCTCTTTGTACTCTTTAGGCATCATGTTAAAAAGCTCCAGATTCTATTAGATATCCTTAGCTATGAGAAACGAAAACGGGCATTTTATGTGAAACGACTTTATACACGATGAATGCGAGCAACAAGTTGTATTTATTTCATATTCTTCTATGTGTTGTTTGCAATGCTCTTTTTTTTTTGGATGGGATTAACTAAGAATTTCTCAAAGTTAAAATGATGTGAGATTTCCAAGGGGTTAGGGTCTCTATCATCATCATTATCATCTGAGATATTGTGCTTGGTTTCAAACTTATAACTATTTTCTAATAAACTTATAAAAGACCTCTAAGTTATAATGCTTTTGGTTATATGCAGGAAGGACTCAGGGACACTGAGTTACTCATGTTAAAAAAGAAGCAGGATGTTCGTAATTATATGTATGCACCTAGGTAGAAAAGAAGCATACATTTGATGTACGTATATGAATTATTTGTTCAATTGTACCAAGATTGGAACTTTCTTATTAATGCATGAGAAATTCATATGATTGTGTTTTAACATTATTATCTATGTCACTAATTTTATTTTAGCAATAGTGTTGGCCTAATGTAGAGAGAGGTTCATGATTAATAATGGTGGTAATTGTCATCAATAAAACAATTACTGAGGGGCGGATGACTTGTAATGAGAGGCTATGTTTTCATTGTATCATTATTTAGTGAGGGGAAAGTTAAGCTATCCCGAGGGGATGTTTGGACATTAGATCATGATTTAGTGGGGGGTAAATGGTGTTTTAGTGAGGGTATATACCGTAATAAAAATAATATTTAATGAGGGGCAAATGAACTATTGTGACAAAATATGTCGTCACCAAAACAATTTTTAATGAGAGGAAACACATGTCACTAAAACATCAAAAACCACGGGACCTTTTACTCTCACAATTTACCTTTATATAGAGAAGCAGTAAGGACGGGCGATGAGAGTAATTTTCCTCTCATTAAAAGTCTTTAATGACGGGAAATGGACTTTTAATGACCGGGTTTCCCCTCATTAAAAATCGATTTTCTTGTAGTGGAAGCATCGCACTCAATTGCAAACATCTTGCTAAAGTCGGGAAGAGCAAGTATAGGAGCATAAATAAGTTTAGATTTAAGAGTTTCAAAAGAGTCCCTTTGTTTTGGACCAAAATGGAATGGAGCATTCTTCTTCACAAGTTCATTGAGAGGGCGGCCAAAGTGCTGAAATCGCGCACAAATCGTCTATAAAAACTTGCCAACCCATGAAAGCTGCGTACATCCGCAACGCAAGTAGGTTCCGGCCAATCAGCCACCGCCTTAACCTTTTCTTGATCTACTTCAATGCCCTCTGCACTAATAACAAAGCCAAGAAACACAATTCCATCCATGGAAAAGGAACACTTTTTTAAGTTAGCATACAATTGAGCACGCCGAAGTGTATCAAAAACAACACGTAAATGAGCAATATGTGAATCCAAATCGAGACTGTATATCAGTATGTCATCAAAATAAACTACCACAAAATGGCTAATAAATTCGCGTAAAATTTCATTCATAAGTCGCATAAAAGTGCTTGGGGCATTAGTTAACCCAAATGGTTTCACTTACCACTCATATAAGTCAAACTTTGTTTTAAAAGCAATTTTCCATTCGTCACCTTCATGAATTCGGACATGGTGATATCCACTTCGAAGATCTACCTTAGTAAAGAATTTAGCACCATGCAATTCATCCAACATATCATCTAAACGCGGAATGGGATAACGATACTTACCTGTAATTTGATTAATAGCACGGAAATCCGTACACAATCTCAATTTCCCGTCTTTCTTTGGTATGACGATGACAGGAACTGCACAAGGACTCATAGATTCCTAAATTTTACCTTTGTAAAGCAACTCTGCTACTTGCCTTTGTATCTCCCGTGTTTCTTCTGGATTTGCTCGATAAGCCGGATGATTTGGAAAAGTAGAACCTGGATAAAATTAATGTGGTGTTCAACACCCCACAATGGTGCAATCCGGATGGTTCATCCTCTGGAAAGATGTCAACATATTCCTGTAAAAGAGAGATAACAACACTAGGAAAAGAAGCCGTCAAATCAGAAACAAGCAACAAACAAGGAGATGAAACATAAGGGGGGAGGCCGAGTTGTCCTCAAAGTGGTGGGAGTGTGTCATTGGGTGTAGGGTGAAACAATGGTATCTTTAAAGATGAATAAGAATGCAAACTTTTCAGGTTGTCGCGAAGATCTTCCTAATGACGTCTCATTGTTTTTCTCCCGTCCGTCAGAAGTTTTATTTTCAACTTTCACGCCCTCTTTTTTATGTTTCGCACGCTCATGGGTCTTGGCAAGGCGAATCTATTCGGCACGTGTTTCTTGTGGAGACAAAGAAACTAGTGTGTGATTTTTGCCTTTAAATGTCAACATGTATTTGTTTGCAAAACCAACATACATCACCCGGCGATCATATTGCCACGGACGACCGAGAAAAATGTGTGTAACGTGCATAGGAGCCACGTCACATAACACCATATCCTCATATTTCCCAAGGCTGAAAGAGATCAATGCTTGTTTATTAACACGAACCTCGGCGCAATCATTTAACCATTGTAAGCGATATAGGTGTGGGTGTTTGGATGTTGTAATATCCAATTTTTCCACTATGTTAGTACTGACAACATTAGTGCAGCTTCCCGAATCAATGATCAAGATACAGATTTTTCCATTGATGAAGCAACGAGTTTGGAAGACATTTTCTCGGTGTATATCATCTTCTAATTTAGCATTGGCGCTGAGTGATTTTTTTATGACCAAAACTGAACTAGAGGCATCAAGACCAATAGGGAGATCAATGCAATCATTATCAGAATCAAAGTTTCTAATAGCCTCATCATCCTCCTCCTCCGGATCAGAAACATACAAATTTTTGCCCACCGCAATCATAGCACGTTTAGAACCACATTCAAATTGTTTATGTCCTAATCCCTTGCATTTAAAACATTGAATTTGACTAGATGGTTGATGCATATTCATAACAGATTGACCTTTATGAACAACCCTAGTTTTAGACAAATCGTCTTGTTTAGCTACTTAGGGACGTGGGGGGGGGGTATATTGAACAGGAGTAACTTTAGAAAATGTACCTTCATCATTCCTGGGGCGCGAAGGGTACCGAGAATAAGGTGAAGTATGTGAATAGGCCCATGTACATCTAGTTTTGTCCTTCAAATGTGTTTCCACAAATACAGCCGTATGGACCATAGTGTCCAAGGAATCACAACCTTTTAAGCCAACTTCATAAGAAATATCGGGACGCAACGCACTCAACAATCGTGCCATTTTTGCCTCCTCACTTTCATCAGTACCCATCCAAATCAAAGTGAGTTCCATTTCATGAACAAGATCAATAACAGACATACTTCCCTGTTTTAAAGATTGTAATTTGTTGAATTGATCACGTTGGTAAGAAGCCGGAACAAACTTCCTACGTATCTCACGTTTTAATTCAGCCCAAGAGGAAATTGCAACATCACGTTGTTTTACACGAGTAGCATTAAATTGCTCAAACCATAATGAAGCATAAGTATCAAATTCACTGACAGCAAGATTCATTTTTATCTTTCTCACGATAAGTATGGCAATCAAAAATTTGATCTACCTTACGTTCCCAAGCGAGAAAATATTTAGGATTAGTAGTACCTTTAAAAAGAGGAATCTTTTGCTTGAAATTGTGTGTGTAAGAACGCCGAGGAGCATGTTCACTGCCACACTCCGATCGTGCCTCACTCCTGTCCTCGTCATGGTCGGACAAATCTCCCTCAACTGGCTCATCATTCCGTGGAGCACGTTCAAGAAGAGTGTCATCAATGCCATCTAATCGAGTGAAAAGTGCAGCCATTTGAGGTGTAAGACCCGCCATGGTCTCATTGCTTTGTTGATTGGCCTAAAGTTGAACCCGCATAAAGTCTTGAAAAGTATTCCCTGTTAGATCACCCATGATGCCAAAAAAAAAAAGTCTCAGCCCTCCTTGGTTTTTTTGTTTTTATTTTTTATAAGGAGATGGGAAACCTTCGGACTAAGGGTAAAACAAAATTTGATAGATCAACCGGTAATCTTTCCTCTCATTCCTTCATCAAAATCACACCGTCGGTACTCGTACGGAACACCTTGAGTTCTTCAAATACGTATGATTTGCTTATGTACCGGGATACACGTATGGAAGACTTTGAGTTCTTAAAATACGTACGATTTGCTTCGTATCCATACATGAATTTTTTATTTTTTTTGGGTGAAAAAGATATTATATCCACTCAATCCATTATCTCTGATACCAATTAGCATGAACTGGGAATGGTTAACACAACTTTAATAAATAGGATCGATGATTGAAGGTGAGATAGAAGAATAGAAGGATAGATAATCAAGCACCTTGACCTCTGAGTAATATATACTTAGCGATCTTGGTATAACCTTTACCCATAGATAACTTGTATCTAAGACCTCCGGTATAGAATGCTCAAGACTTGCTCAAAATCTTGATAAGTTCGGAATCGAATTCTCTACACAAGAACTCTCAACACAATTTAAAAGTGAACTATGTTTTATATCAATAATGATCTGTATTTTCAAAGTACAATATAAGGACAATTTATAGGAAAATAAGTACATGAATTATAGCATGATTAAGATGAGAGGTCTTCTCAAAAACACCAAGAAGGTGGCACCAATTTTGTGGTGAGATGAGTTCAATGTAACTCCATTCAATGCTTCCAAAAATCCAATGTATCTTGAATTGTCCAAGACCAATGTATCTAGTTTCTTCCATGCTTAGTTTATTTTTTTCAAAATGGCGCCTCCTTTACTTAATTTCCATCCCTTATTTTCAGCATTATATACTAATGAATATTTATATAAAACACTTATAAATATTAAAATAGCTGATCTTTATTTTGAGATATTAAACGAGCTGGCTTCCATCCATTTCACGTGCACAAATGATGATTTTTACCGGTATTGCTCCAACTGTCTATGATTCCTCATGTACTGTATTAATGTCACATATCAAAACATTCATGGCCTCGCGGACTCTTTTTGCTTGAAGTCTTGTTATTGGACCATCGGTGATTATTAATGGATCTTTGCTGGGTATAGGTGCTACTGGTGAAATAAGATCCTTATGATTCATATCAGTAGTGCCCTTAGAGGCGCAACGGGAGCAGTACATGAGTCTATGAGGTTCATTCCTGAACCTTGTACGGTTCTTCCACCTTTTCAATATAGATGATATAGTAAGTGGATTTATTGCTTGAATCAAGGACCAGGGTCTCGTCAGAGATTCATGTGTGTGTCGAGGCTGTTCCTTTGACTTGGTCATTTGAAGCATGGTATGAAGATAGTGTGAGTGCCCACGGATAGCGATCCATACACGGCTAGGGCTGGTTGCGAGTATTGCATGAGATTCTTGTGTTTCAACTTGGTCTTATGTTTGCTAGTGATTGGTTTTAGGAAAAATGGGAGATTGTTGAAATAGTGTCCTAAACACAATCGGGTTGGACCGGATCCGACCGGGCCGGATCATTGCTACTATTTCTTTGTGTTTATACATAAATTAAATGGCTTTTATGTTGTCATATACTGGTTCTTTTAAAGAACCAATTATGAATTGTTATATGATAACGTCCTTAGTATTAAAATGTGATAGAGAAACCATGATAGGCGATTATGGTTGATGAGATCTCTAATCACTTTAATAAGTTTGATACTTAAATGTCTCCAGGCTGATGTACTGTTAAACAGGGCATAGATAGTGCAAACAGGATAGCACATATTAGATGTCTTTTGTCTTTAAAGGTAGGGATATATCTCGTCTATCGAAGTTTAGAGACACTTTGATTGTACGTGGACGTGTATTAGAGAATGCGTACGTTAGACTGACCCACTTACACTGTTAAGTGTCACACTATGTGGCGGTTGTGTAATTATCCTTAGGACCAGAGTCTAAGGGTCCCTACCACTAAGGTTCGGTGTGGGAGCGGCCTGCGAAGCTCTCGCCGCGACTTCAGAACATAACTAGAATCCCAATAAATAAATCCATTAATGTAATTCATACACTCCATAAATGTTTTACAACCATTTCATAAATAACTCCATCTTCAGACTAGAAAGGATTAATTATAACCTTCTGTCTAACAAGTTGGCACAACGCCATCTAGATCCCAAATAATGACATCACCCTCATCATCATTTCTATCCTCTAGTCATCCAGCTGGAATCCACACGTGGTAACCAGTTGTACCTGTAACACTAAAAAAGGTTTCGCAGGAGGTGTGAGCTTTTAAACTCAGTGAGGTTCAGTGCGTGTATAATGTGTAGCTTTCACAAAACACAATAGTTGAAACTACACATAGCAGATAAACACATTTACATATACAATAATATGTGTATAAACAGTAATGGCCACATAAGGGTCAGTGATCATACCAGACAGCAGATATAACCAGATACCAACCTTGTAACCCCTCAGAATCAGATGACGCTACCTCACACTCCAATGCCGAAATAAACGGCCAGTCAGAATTGCACATGTCCGGAACATCCGCCAGAGCCTTCAGTCTCACGTGGCTAAACCTCCTAACCACGCTTGACCAAGGTGAAACAGGATTAGGAAATGACCGAGTTGTCAGCCCAAAGCTTTCCCAACCGATCAAGTCCCCACCTGTGGGCCCCAGTAATGGTCAACCAAATTGGCACACCGTATCACTATTTATTTAGTAGCCATAAAGGCATCACGATAACAATCAATAGCCAAAAAGGCAAAAAATAACAATAACAGTAACACAGAAACAATAATTCATGTAGCACAGAAGTGATATTACACATATCACATAGTAAGACGACACATTTCACATGTTGCACAAATACCTATGCATGTGTTACATGTATTATCAATGAACAGTTAACATAAATGTAGATCTTAGAGATCCACACTTATATGACATGAATCAAAACAATGTATAAGGGTAACGAGTCTCACGGTGACTCCAGAAAGATATCCATAACATAGATGTTATTAGCTCCGGGGATTCAGTAAAAGAGGACAGATGGGTGTTGCAGATGGACACTTCTGATAAGTGACCAATCAGTGGAAGACTTTAATCACCAAGTGGTGATGAAGCCATAAGAGCTCTCACAAATGATGTTGATTCCTTGAGAGATCAGAATATCTCAAGTTCATCTCGATAATTATGGCTTAGCCTTGAAGTAAAGAGAAAAGATAACAAAGGCATATGTGGCTTAGCCAAACCAAGTATACAGGGCCAAACTGGCAGGATAGATAAACGTATCATCGTGGTGATATAAGTTAAACTGTGGAAAACAACCAGTATCCCACAAGATGTAAGAAACAACTGATGATAATGGTTTGATGGTAACAAATAAAGAACCTCACTGTGATATTAGCGAAGATTTATTGTCTCAGTTGATATCGGTTGGATATTAGTTCTCCTCACAGTGCTATTATTATTGTTCTCCTCATGCTTTAACACTATTGAGGTTTCCCTTAGCCATAGGGCGATCATGCGGTAGTGATTGAGTATGATACTGAAGCATGCGGAGTATACATGTTTGGTTGTCCGGAAATCGCGTACCTTATCAGTAGGGGTGAATATCCGAAAGGGCCTTCTTATATGGAATGTCTTACTCTCGTGAATCTTTGCAAAGTGGAAGTAAATGAGTTACTTCGAGAGAGCATGTTATCCAGATTATAAGATACGATCGTTGATGTTTGACACTCGACGTACGACCGTATTGATATTATTACAGCGATAGAATTGTAAGTTACACGGTAACTGTTTCACATGAAAGGCAGTAGTCATTGCATTTGACTCTTCCGATGATTGGGGGTTACGGTGTGTTGCTAGACGCTATCCCATGATCGTTAGGTATGAAGGGCATTTTTGTAATTTGCACTTTGTGCCTACAGCCAACATATTCGGAACCCTATCGGATCACACACATATGAACATCAAGCCGAATTAAAATGTGGTTATAGGTGATAACCAAAATAAAGAACGAATTTATCTCATACTATAAAGGTTATAGTGATAAATTAATATGGTGGTATTTATTTATTATGAATAAATGTAATACAAGATATTAATTATATTGATTAATTAAATATACATATATTAGATATGTAAAGTCAAAAAATGTGTATATATGATGATATACATGTATTTTGTGAATTAATTAATCATAGTATTATATTAATTAAAGAATATTTCGGATGACAAAATATTGGTATGAGGAGCGCTTTTTTCAATGTGTATATGATACATTTGAATTGTGCAATTTAATTAATAAGATTACCATAATATTAATATTAGATATTAATTGATTTTGGAAAAATAGATTTATGGTAATAAAATAAATATAGTCAATATAAGATATTGACAATATATTGGAAATATTTAATATAGGATATTAAATTAAATGAGATAAATCAATCAAAGAGATTTTCCTTATTTTATTATGAAAATGTTTTCTTTCTCTCATCAATCTACTAGAAGCTAATGCCAATCAGATTGGGTTATGAAAGTGGCGCTTCAACCTCTATTTAAGGGAGGCTTGGCTAATTCTTTTGAACATCACAATTCTAAGAGCTAATAGTTTTTGTGGAAAAAATAGAGATCTTCTTAGGAAGAGATTTAGAGAGAGAAAAGGCCGGCCTAGCAACCGGGTTTTTCTGGTAGCAATCCATGACAGGATTCCGGCGGGCTATTCGTGTGGATCACCGGTAGAGGCCGAACACTTGGGCGGCTTCGTGAAGAAACTACAACCGTAGACAAAGTTTTGATCCAATTGGATCAACCAAGGTATTCTTTTGTCTACTTCTTTTATGCTTGTTGCTTAAATGAAGTCGATCTTGGGTAAAAGGAAATCAAAATTTTAAATTCTGCTGCGTTCTCGCATTGATTTCTTAACAGAAAGGGCATTTAAACGGACCGTGCTGCCGAAAAATACACAGTACACAAGGTAGGGGAAGCATGTTATTAAGAAACCTCCACATGAAAACCGATATTTTAATAGGAATATTGGGCTTCCAAACCTCCTTAACTTCCACAATAACCTCCTACCAGTTGCGAATAAGCTTGTAGGCAGAAGCCAGAGTGAAATTACCCATAGAATTAGGAGACCAGTTCTAGTTCCATTTGGAGGTTTGTATAGGCCGCAAATGAATATTTACAAGGTTGTCAACTTTTTGCATTATACGTTAGGGGTGAAAATTTTTTAGATGGGGAAGAGAAGAGAAACTCTTACCCCAAAGGCCAACATGATTAAGGATTTTCCACCAAAGCTTACAAGCAAACGCTAATTGAATGTCTTTCACATTACGCACTCCCAATCCATTTTATTCAGTATGACCACAGACGTTTTCCCAGGATCGCCAAAAACGTCTTTTCACCTGCTCACTATTTCCCTACAAAAAACTTCAAAAATGGATAAATATGATCAATTACCGAGTTGGGGACTTTCAAGGCAGCAATGGTATGTATAAGAATGGATGATAAAACATGCTTGATTAGAACAAGACGACCCCCAATCATGAGCAATTTTTCTTGCTAGCCTTCTAGCCTTTCTGAATTTTATCAATAAGGTAATCGAAGTGAGCTCGTTTAGGACGACCAAGAAAGATAGGGTACCCCAGGTAAGTGAATTGGCATTCTGTCCGACGAATTCCTGTCATGGTTGTAAGGCGTCTAATCAAACCAGTAAGGAAATGCTTCAAAATCATGAAAAAGAACTCTTAGCTAAGTTGACTTTCTGGCCCGTAGCTCTCTCATAAGTCAGGATGAAATTTATAAGCTTTTGGATTTTCCGTTTGAGGCCTCTACAAAAGATAAGTAGATCATCCACGTAAAGTCAGTGAGTAACTTGAGGGAAATTGCATGGAAAGGAGTAATGCTGCATATATGGGTCATTAAAAAGGGCCTTAAGACCATGGGTGAAGGCCTCACTAACCAAAATAAAGAGATACGGAGAGAGAGGGTCTCCCTGCTTGTTGCCTCGAGAAGATTGGAAAAAGTATGTGGGGGTACCATTAAGAAATATATAGGACCAATATGAAACTTGAAAAATGCGATGAATATGATCAATTACTGAGCTAGGGACTTGCAAGGCAGCAATGGTATGTATAGGAATGGATGATAAAACATGGTTGATTAGAACAAGAAGACCCCCAATCATGAGCAATTTTTCTTGCTAAAATTCTAGCATTTTCTAAAATTTATCAATAAGGTAATCGAAGTGAGCTCATTTAGGAAGACCAAGAAAGATATGGCACCCCAGGTAAGTGAATTGGCATTCTGTCCGACGAATTCATG